>WNWK01008889.1:0-80956 GCA_009830355.1 Cherax destructor | reverse complement strand
AGTTTATTTCTTTAAATGCTTTTGTAAGTGTATTTTTGGGGGTCTAAAAGGACTAGTCTATTTTACATTATTCCTTATGGGGATAAATTCGTTTGGTAATGGCACTTGAACAGCATTCTGGAACGAAAAAATATCGTTAACCGAGGTACCACTGTATATGAAACTCCTTGAAGAATGGTGTGTTGATAAGTGTCAGATAAGTCTTGACAGCCCAGTGACATTTGATAAATGTCAGCAGTGCTGGAAGGAACCCTCCCTTTTTCAATGTCTGTCTGTCTGTCTATCTATCTGTCTGTCTGTCTGTCTGTTTGTCTAGCTCTGCTTATGTCTGTCTAACTCTGCTTATCTGTCTTTCTGTCTGCCTGTGTGTGTTTGTCTTTCCGTCTGCTTGTCTCTCAGTCTCAGAATGCACTAGTAAACCAACAGGTATTATACACGATTCAGAAGTGACAATGCGTATTACTTGCCAGTCATGCTTATTATGTCTTAAGTGGACCCCCGGATTATGTCATTATTTCGTTTCAGAATGCTGTTCAAGTGCCGTTACCGAACGAATTTGTTCCCATAAGGAATAATGTAAATTAGATTAGTCTTTTTAGACCCCCAAAAATGCACTTACAAAAGCACTTACAAAAATAAACTTACATAAAAGGGAGAGTTTGGAGACTAACGTAAACCGAGGATCCACTGTATATCAACAAGCATTGTATAGCACTTTGCCTGGAATTTTTGGGTTATCCTAGGTAATTTACACTATGTATAATAACTGTACTTATGTGTACATGTGAGAGAGAGACAGAGATATAGGACATATAGATATAGATAGATATATAGACAGACAAAGATATAGACAGACAAAGATAAAGACAGATAGAGATATAGACAGATAGACAGAGTT
Organism: Cherax destructor; assembly: GCA_009830355.1. Classification (NCBI taxonomy): domain Eukaryota; kingdom Metazoa; phylum Arthropoda; class Malacostraca; order Decapoda; family Parastacidae; genus Cherax; species Cherax destructor. The sequence continues at coordinate 80,058 of WNWK01008889.1, read as the reverse complement.
ATAGACAGAGAGACAGCCAGAGACAGCCAAAGCCAGCCAACCTGCCGAATACATAAGAACATAAGGAAGAAGGAACACTGCAGCAGGCCTACTGGCCCATGCAAGGCAGGTCCATGTCACCCCCCAGCTTAGACCAATGACCCACCTAGTCTCCAGGTAGTCAGGTCACATCCTCTGAAGGAAGGACCATGGCATCAGACCTAGTAGCACAAGCTAGTCAGGTCTAACTCACACCCACCCACAGCCACTCATGTATTTATCTAACCTATTTTTACTTTCCTCTTATAAGGGGAGTGTTAATGCGACATGACATCAGTGAATCCCTGGTGTTTGCCACACTATTTGCTCTAGCTGGCGCTCAATTGAACTGGTGCTCCCACAAGGTACTAAGTGGTCCCAGATTTTTTTAATACTGCGCACACTGAGGGCGCAGACCCATTCTCTCATGTCTAGGCGACTCAAGCCTATCGCACTAAATTTGAAGGAATGAAATAAAAATAAAACGTAGATCTACATTCGGAGCAGTAAGCATGCGAACGTATATACAAAAGGATGCTCAAGCGCCATTACCAAACGAATTTACTCCCTTAAGGAATAATGTCAAGTAGGTTAGTCTATTTCAGACCCCCAAAAATACACTTTCAAAAGCACTTACAATATTACACTTACATAATTGTACGATTTCCGAGGTGACCGAAACTCGGGGGTCCACTGTATACGTTTGGACAGTTTAAGGGTTAAAGAATGTACCTTGTTGCCAAGAAATTAAACATATCTTCCCCTTCCTTGGATTTAACATGATTACTTCCCACACCAGTAACACATATAATGTATTACCTGTACGGGTTTATATCTTCTCTATGATTGTAATAATAATAATAATAATAATATCTTTATTTACTACAAGTACATGTACAAGGTATACAGGCCTAATTAACATCAGTGACATACTACTATACAGAAAGCCCCTTGTTATGCAGAGCATTTTGGGCAAATTAGATCAGTTTTGTCTCAGGATGCGACCCACATCAGTCACTAACACCCAGGCACCCATTTTACTGATGGGTGAACATAGACAACCAGTGTAAGGAAACATGCCCAATGTTTCTACCCTCACTGGGAATCGAACCCAGACCCTCGCCGTGTGAAGCGAGAGCTTTAGCCACCAGGCCACAAAATTAAACGCCGACTGTCTCCCACCATGATAGGATAAACTCCCACTCCCCACCCAAAAAAAAAAAAAATCACTATGATTCATTCAATGGCTGTCTTGGTAGAAATGTGAAGACATAATGAATCAAATAAAAAAGAATATACCTAAATAGCATTAAATTATCCAATTATAGAAAAGAGTGTTCATTTACTAACCATGGCTGGGCACGCACATATACCAGCATAGCCCAGTATGCAAGTGCCTGAAAACCCAAGAAGGTAAACATGGAGGCTGAAGGTAGGAAGCTGAGGACACGTTGGGTAGGTGGAGTTGGTGTGAGGTATGATGGTGCGCCTGTGTTGCCCATCACCAAGGCTGGTATGGTGATCAACAGAAGGTCTTGAATCAAGTACTGCATGTCTGATGGCTCTGTGTTGATCTATAGTGCAACAAGGAGAAACATTATTACAAATCATTGTAAACCCTAACTAAGTACGTAAATATATTTTTTACAATATGTACAATAAGGACATAAAAAAAATTGTAATTTGAAATTTAAAATTGAACTTAGATATTTGAAATGTCAATATGTACAGTTATAACATTAATATTGCCTAATTAATCTTAAGTTAGTCTTAAGTTTGCCCAAAGTGCTCTGCACATAAAGGGGCTTTTGGCATGTACACCTAATTGTTATACTCCTTTGTAAAAACATGTACATATCATGCAAAAATAAAATTATTAATATTATTATTATTATTATTATTATCACACTAGCAAATCAAAGTCCTCATGCTTGATGTTTATACATAAAATCAATGTTCAAACAATACAAATAGTCCCCAGTTCACAAATGAAATTTGTTCCAGAGAGATCATACATCTAGAAATTTTGGCAATGAATCGTAAGGTTTTTTCTTCACAGAGCGGCAGATCAGCAGAATGAATTAAAATTGCAACCACTGGAAACTTAAAAAAATATATATGATGAACAAAGTAGGGAAGATGGAACACCACGAGCACAGGTTGTACATGATGGTGTTGACAAACTGGAGAAAAGAACACTTGTGTACAGTTCAGGACATTCATTGAAGAAAACGTTTTGCCACCAGTGGTGACACCATGAAGTCATTCATGGCGTCATGGCGAAAGATTTCCTTTAATAAATGTCCCGTAACTACAACACATAGGTAATTAATTTGTTTTCTATAATTTATAATAATAATAATAATAATAATAATAATAATAGTTTATTGTGACATGATACAAAGATTTACAATTGGTTATGAGATTACAAGAGGTGTACATGCCAAAAGCCCCTAATATGCAGAGCATTGTGGGCAGACTTAAAATTAACTTAAAACTAAATGGCAAGAATTATAGTAAACAGTTTAATATAAGTATAGTTGAGTATTTAAGCTATGAAATTAGAACATAATTTGAACATGACATTTTTGAAACATAATAGTTTTATAATTTTGGATCATTTACAGTTTTATATGTCAACATAATAATTTATTATTTGTATTAATAAAATTATTAAAACAGATTAAACAAGTCAAATCAATAATTTGTGTTGCAATAACAGTTTATATGGTCATTAGATGAGTTACAAGGAGCACAAGGGTACATGAGAATGGATTTCTTTATTTGGTAATGCTGCAGGAACAAAGTTAGATTAGGTTGTATTAATTATAACAGGTTTATACATTATGAGATATAACATATGTCAGTATCTGTATAGGTGTCTAACTCGGTTTGCCAGTCGATGTTTGACATAGCTGTTATGAAGTTATTAATAGCTGCCTCATTATGTAGTCTGAAGGTAACTTTAGTAGTCTCTTGGGGTAATTTACCTAGGTTGGTTATGAGAAAGGTAGGATAGTGGTCTGTGGTATTATCTGTGATTATGCCTGATTTTAGATGGGATATGGTGTTAGTCCAGATGTGGTCTAATAGGGAGGCACTAGTCTCAGAGATTCTTGTTGGTTTTGTTACTGTTGGTAGAAGCAAGCAGTTCCTCATAGTGTTTGTGAATTCAGTTACTTGTGGGTCCTGATCTTGTAGGAGATTGATATTGAAGTCTCCTGTTAGTATTAAGTGGTCTTTGTTCATGTGTGCATCAGTAATCATACTTCCTAATTTTTCACTAAATTGGCTAAATGTATTTGATTGTGGTACTCTGTAAATGTTTATCACTGTGAGAGGTTTTTGTAGGTATTTGGATTTAAACTTAGCTATTAAATATTCTCCATGTTCATCTCTTGTGCAAGTATTGTTGATACATTCAAGCTGGTCTGAATAGTAATAGTTGTGCCACTCCCTTGTTGGTATGGCCTACAGTTGTGTATGGCTGTGTAACCAGGGATGGCATAGATATCTGTAGTATTAGTATTAGGCTTTAGCCAGGTTTCAGTGAGAGCAATGATGGACATACTGGACTGCAGGGAATTTAATAATGCTATGAGGTCATCGTAATGCTTGCTTAACCCTTTGGGGGTCGACAGGCCTTCTCGGAAACGTGTTCCTGGGGTCGAAAAGTTTTTGGAAAAAAAAATCTTATGAAATGATAGAGAATCTTTTTCCGATCATAACGCCACCAAAATTATGAAATTTGATCGAAAACTAACGAAATTATTCTTTCGCGAAGTTCGCGGTATCGATGACACTGATGCATCGGCGATTTCACCCACTTCGAGCCCTATTTTCGACAAATTCCAATGTTTCAGTCTCCTAAAATTATAGCTATTTCGCTAGAACTCCATTTCTTCTATCGATTGAGTACAATAAACCGCCTATTTACCAATTTCATCTACCCAAAATAGTGGTCAGAAAATGGCAATTTTCCAATTTCACACAAATTTCAAAATAGGGTCCAGAGTAAACAAGGCAGACATTCCTGGCACTAAAATAACATGTTCTCTGTTCAATAGCCACGTCTCCAGGCCCCTGTTCCATTACTTTTGCTTTCCATTTTGAATTTTTATTCTCACACAAAAATAGAAGATTTACTGTTATGTATACAACTGCATCATTGTAAAAATGGTATAAATAATATCAGAGCACTTGTGCATGAATATAAGACTCGCCAGTTAATGTGTATTGGACGCATGGTGTGATTTGTTTACTCTTGAACATCGTCAAAAATCGAACATTTTCGCTATTTTGAGCTCAATTTCAAGGTACTTGTCATTGTCATACCAATCAAAATAATCTCTATTTCTGTAATATATCTTCCATTCTATCAAATGAGACCAAGAAAACGAGAATACATCAATAAATACCATACAAAAATCGACTGCAAAGTCGCTGTTTTAATCGAAAAAAAACAGTCAGAGTTTTTTTTTTCTCATTATGCAGTGTGTGCTGCAGGATTTTTTTTTATACTGCGCACACTGACCACACAGACCCATTCTTTCATATGTATGCCTACCAGACGTTTTCTGCTTAAATTGAGGCCGCTAGAATTTGGGCGTACTAGTACAGCACCAACCCCTGCTCGTAAAATGTACTAGTACGGCACCGACCCCAAAAGGGTTAAAGATCTGATATTGTAGTTGAAGACAGTTATGTTATTGTTGGCTCTGTGTAATAATTACAGTTGTTGTTAGGGTCATGTAAGTCATTTAATAAGAGGTTGATGTCAGGATCAATGTTTGGAATCATAAGAATGAGTGTGATTCTATAATTAGACTTAAGAATAGAACAATGTAAAAAAGAGTTCTTGGCACGTGAATTTGTACCTTAGTTATTTTTACAAATGCAAGTAAATGAACTATGGTAGTTATTCTAAAGCTAAAAATAAAAGAGCTAGGGAATATAATAGCAGCAAATATTTCCCAGGGAATAATACACACAGCTCTAAAAAATACAAACAAAAAATTACCAATACAATATATATATACGTATACACCACACAAATAAAAATTATAATAAAATCTACAAGATTGGGTGTGGCTCTGCAGGTTGTGGGCAGTAATAATGTAAACACTTACCACGACTGTATGTCAAGGCTGGATGGCACAAATGAATGAATTTTGGTTGTTAGATTAGTGGGGAGAGGGGGGGGTTACGATAGTTTGTCTATTCTTAGATTGAATCACTTTTCTGTGTGTAGACACCTCACATGAAGGAACAGAGGGAATATAGTATACGTTAATACCTTCATTCACAATGACTTGGAATTAACAGGGCAGGATATTATTATTATTATTATTATTATTATTATATTAACCGAGAAGCACTATGCCTGCAATGATTATCTAGCACCTAGGAAATGGAAGGCAGAAAGGAGAAAGTACAGTGGACCCCCGCTATTCGAACGGCTCGGCAGTCGAACAAATCGTCATTAGTACAAAAAATTCGAAATCGTCATGCGAATACGTTCGTGACCTGTCGGCCCAGGCGCTTGGGTGCCTCACAGCGCAGGCGTGGAGAGCCAGTCCCGCGTTGTTTACACTCGAGAGAACAATACCCTGCACGCTTCCCCAGACATTTCACACTTAATTATAATTTTTTGGAGTTTGTTCATTAAGTGCGACTGTGAAATAAGCTACCATGGGTCCCAAGAAAGTTCCTAGTGGTACCCCTGGGCTGATAAAAGTGAGAAACACCGTAGAAATGAAGAAGGAAATAATACAAAAATACGAGAGTGGTGTGCGATTGTGTGATCTTGCCAGGATATATGGCAAAAACAGGTCAACTATCGCTTCTATCCTGCTTAAGAAGGAAGAAATTAAGCAAGCTGATGTTGCAAAAGGTGTTACTGTGCGAGCCAAAAACAGACCACAAATAATCGAAGAGATTGAAAAGTTGTTGCTGGTGTGGATCAAGGATAAAGAGTTAGCGGGTGATAGTGTGTCTGAGTCAATTATTTGTGAAAAGGCAAGGAACTTGCATGCCGATCTTTTAAAGAAAATGCCTGCAACCAGTGCTGATTGTAATGGTAGTGAATTTAAAGCCAGCAAAGGCTGGTTTGAGAGATTTAAAAATCGTAGTGGCATACATAATGTGGTAAGGTATAGTGAGGCTGCCAGTTCAGACAAATATGCAGCTGAAAAATTCATAAAGGAGTTTCAGGACTACATAAAGACTGAAAAATTGAAACCTGAACAAGTGTTCAATTGTGACGAAACAGGCCTGTTTTGGAAGAAAATGCCCAACAGGACCTACATTACTCAGGAGGAAAAGGCACTGCCAGGACACAAGCCTATGAAAGACAGGCTAACTCTCATGATGTGTAGTAATGCTAGTGGGGATTTTAAATTAAAGCCTTTACTAGTGTATCACTCAGAAAATCCCAGAGTGTTCAAGAGACACAATGTCGTCAAAAGTAGATTGTGTGTCTTGTGGAGAGCTAGTCAGAATGCATGGGTCACAAAGCACCTTTTCAGTGACTAGATCCATGAAGTGTTTGGCCCCAGTGTGAGAAAATACCTACAGGAAAAGGGTTTGGACAAAAAGTGCCTCCTGTTGCTGGACAATGCTCCTTCACATCCTCAAAACATGGAAGACCTACTGTGTGAAGACTTCAAATTTATAAAACTGAAGTTCTTGCCTCCTAACACCACTCCTCTCCTCCAGCCCATGGACCAGCAGGTCATCTGTAACTTCAAAAAACTCTACACAAAAGCAGTGTTTGAAAAGTGCTTTGATATGACCTCGGACAGTGAATTGACCCTTAGAGAGTTCTGGAAGAATCATTTCAATATCTACAGCTGCATAGGCCTTATAGGCAAGGCTTGGGAGGGAGTGACTTCAAGGACTTTGAACTCTGCTTGGAGACCATTGTGGCCAGGTTGTGTCCAACAGAGGGATTTTGAAGGGTTTGAGGCTGACCCTGCCGACCCTGTGCCTGTTGTGGACTCTATTGTGGAATTGGGCAAGTCCATGGGGTTGGAGGTGAGTGGCGATGATGTGGAAGAGCTAGTGCAGGGCCACAGGGTAGAGCTAACAACTCAAGAGCTGCAACAGCTGGAAATGGAAGAGCATCAGACCAGATTTGAGGTTATTGATTCAAGGGAGAAGGAGGAGGAAGAGGGGCTGAAGAAGGTGCCTTCTTCAGAGATTAAGGAGATGTGTACAATGTGGAATAGATTGCAAAGTTTTGTTGAAAAATACCACCCTGAACAAGCTCAAACAAGCCATAACAGCAGCAAGCAGCATGTTCAGTGACCAAACAATGTCCTTCTTCAGGAACATGTTGAAAAGGCGCCAGAAACAGAGGACTGTGGACAGTTATTTTGTTAAAGTGTCCAGTGACTCCCAAGCTGGTCCTAGTGGGATTAAAAGACAAAGAAAAGAAGTAACCCCAGATAGGGCTTTGGTACCTGAAGTCCTTCTGGAAGGATTCCCTTCCAAACACTAACCCCTCCCTCCTCCTCCCTCCTCCTCCCTCTCTTCCATATGCCATCAACAATCTTCAATAATGGTAAGTAAAAAGACTTGCATTTATTTATTAATACTTTTAGTAGTACAGCACTGTAGTATTTAATGTTTTTGTCTATGTAGAAGCTTAATTTTATTAAAATATAATATTTTTTATATATTTTTGGATTTCTGGAACGGATTAATTGTATTTCCATTATTTCTTATGGGAAAAATTAAATCGCCTTTCGAACATTTCACGTTAAGAACAAGCTCCTGGAACGGATTAAATTCGAATGGCGAGGGTCCACTGTAGCTCAAGTCTTTGGATCAAGACAAACTCTTTGAAGGGCCATGCCAGGGTAGCCACATCTGTGCAAGAGTAGTCATGTCTACAGTCTAACCAAGAGCTGCTTTCAGGTGCTTGTTGTGCATGACGACCTGCAAGACCTGTAGACTCCACATTTCCTTGTCAGACAAGGCATGCTCAACTTACTTCACGGAAAAAAATAAATTTTAAAAATAAAATTGACAAATTTGTATCTACACAATCTAGGTAGGCTACAGCAGTTTTAAAAGTTGAAACAGATCAGAAAAGGCTTTCTCAAGTCATCTCATAAAAAACAAATTTGGGACTAGTCTATATAATATTAACCAGCGGGAACTTGTACATGTCAGTAGTTGCATGATCATTTTCCTACTTACAGTAAACTAGCAATGAAAATTTTACGCCGACTGGATGAGGGGTTCTCAAGTTATAAATGAAAACCGTGGAGGAAGAAAAAGACATAAAGGAAAGAACAAAAACACATATTTATGTTAACAAAAGTTAAGAAGAAGCATGATAACTACAGTGGACCCCCGCTATTCAAATTTAATCCCATCCAGGAACTAGTTCTCAACGCGAAATGTTCGTGTGGCGATTTAATTATTCCCATAAGAAATAATGGAAATACAATTAATCCGTTCCTGCTGTCAGGAGGCATGACAAAATAGTACTTCACTGTGAAGCTATTATCAACTCGACAGCTTATTTATCTATCACAATTCATCTAATATGACATAATAAACAATATAAATAACATAAAAACCTGATATACACTCTAGAATGAATAAAATATGTACAGTGGACCCTCGGTTAACGAAAGGTCCCGTTAACGAAAGTTTCGGAAAACGTAAGCTTTTTTCGGAATCGGTTAGCGTAAAATTCCTCGGTTACCGAAAGGTATTAGACGTGTCCGCCTGCTCCGCGCAAGCGCAGGACACCAGTGAAGCGTTGTTTACCATTGAGAGAACATTACCTAGCGCGCTCTTTCAAAGATTCACAATATATTTGGTGTCTTTTTTGGTGGTTTAGTGATTGTCACTGTGAAATAAGTCACCATGGGTCCAAAGAAGCTTCCTAGTGGCACCCCAGTGGTAGCAGGTATGCAGGGAGTGTAGCATTCATGCAGAGAGTGTAGCATTCATGCAGAGTGTGTAGCATTCATGCAGGGAGTGTAGCATTCATGCAGGGAGTGTAGCATTCATGCAGGAGTGTAGCATTCATGCAGGGAGTGTAGCATTCATGCAGGGAGTGTAGCATTCATGCAGGGAGTGTAGCATTCATGCAGGAGTGTAGCATTCATGCAGGGAGTGTAGCATTCATGCAGGAGTGTAGCATTCATGCAGGGAGTGTAGCATTCATGCAGGGAGTGTAGCATTCATGCAGGGAGTGTAGCAGGCATGCAGGGAGTGTAGCAGGCATGCAGGGAGTGTAGCATTCATGCAGGGAGTGTAGCATTCATGCAGGGAGTGTAGCAGTCATGCAGGGAGTGTAGCATTCATGCAGGGAGTGTAGCATTCATGCAGGGAGTGTAGCAGGCATGCAGGGAGTGTAGCAGGCATGCAGGGAGTGTAGCAGGCATGCAGGGAGTGTAGCAGGCATGCAGGGAGTGTAGCAGGCATGCATTAAAAGAAAAAGAAGGAAGTAACCCCAGAGAGGGACTTGTTACCTGAAGTCCTTTTGGAGGGATTTCCTTCCAACCATTAACACCCTGCCCCTGTCAGCAACTCTACCTTCCAGATGCTTGCAACTCTTCAATAAAGGTAAGTAAATGTTATTGTTTTTATTTTTTGAGTGATTATTTTTTTGTGGAACGAATTAATTGTATTTACATTATTTCTTATGGGAAATAAGGTTTCAGATAACGAAAGATTCAGATTAAGTAATAGCTCCTGGACCGGATTAATTTCGTTAACCGAGGGTCCACTGTATGTCATTACGAATGTGGTGGCTGGGAAGGATGGTGGTGGCAAGCATTCTTGCTACAGCTGTGAAAACATCTTCCCATTCTTTCCTCCTTCAGACGTGTTAGTATAAGAGAAAACGGAGTTTGTAATGCTAAGTGCATTATTGTCAGCTTCACGGATTGAACAGAATTCGTACGTGTCAGGCTGGTAACAACAACAACTGGCTTGTTTACAAAACTCCCTCCCGAACCTTCATTTAATCTTGTTTACTCACCACTGCCTCTACTACCACTGCCTTTACCACCACTGCCTCAACCACCACTGCCACTCACCACTGCCTCTACCTCCACTGCCTCTCACCACCACTGCCTCTCACCACTGCCTCTACCACCACTGCCTCTCACCACTGCCTCTCACCACTGCCTCTACCTCCACTGCCTCCACCTCCACTGCCTCCACTGCCTCTCACCACTGCCTCCACCTCCACTGCCTCTCACCACCACTGCCTCTCACCACTGCCTCCACCTCCACTGCCTCTCACCACCACTGCCTCTCACCACTGCCTCTCACCACTGCCTCTCACCACCACTGCCTCTCACCACTGCCTCTACCACCACTGCCTCTACCTCCACTGCCTCTCACCACTGCCTCCACCTCCACTGCCTCTCACCACTGCCTCTCACCACTGCCTCTCACCACTGCCTCTACCTCCACTGCCTCTCACCACCACTGCCTCTCACCACTGCCTCTACCACCACTGCCTCTCACCACTGCCTCTACCTCCACTGCCTCTCACCACCACTGCCTCTCACCACCACTGCCTCTCACCACCACTGCCTCTCACCACTGCCTCTCACCACTGCCTCCACCTCCACTGCCTCTCACCACTGCCTCTCACCACCACCTCCACTGCCTCTCACCACTGCCAACCACCACTGCCTCTCACCACTGCCTCACACTTAATGAACAAACTCGAAACAATTATAATTAAGTGTGAAATGTCTGGATGAGCGTGCAGGGTAGTGTTCTTTCGAGTGTAAACAAGGAGGGACTGGCTCTCCAAGCGCCTGGGCGGACAGGTGATGGACACACTTGTTCGAATCATGATATTTTGTTCGCATGACGATATCGATTTTCTTGTTCTAATGACGATTTGTTCGACTGCCGAGCCGTTCGAATAGCGGGGGTCCACTGTACATGATAACTTTCCCCTTCCTCTTTGAAGGGTCATAATGCAGACAATAAAATTTCAGCAACTTTTTCGTTACTGAGTTATAATCAATGCACTGATGATGACAAAATCTATTACCAGATATAAACTACTGTTTTTCAGAGTATATTTGCCATAAAAATGAAAAGTCAAAAGCTCTATTCGATTTATAAAGAATATAGTATAAAGAACTATAAAAACATAATGTTTTTGATTACTGCAAGCTATGGAGGAAGCTGTAACTTCCAGCAAACACTGCATGAATGTTATTTATCTTGATATCTCTCAAGAAAAACTCTTTACAAACTTAATGGACAATCCTTGCTAGAATAATATATTTCTACTGACACTGGAATAACTTTTGTAAAAAAAAAAAAAATATAGGAAGTTTCACTAAGTTTTGACAATGCTATAACTACGTGTTCATATTTTTGAAAGCATTTATTATTACAGTATGAGGGGAAGGGGCCTCTAAATCCCTGATTTGATCTTCCCTCCTCAGTCAATGGTAAAATGACTCCCCTTTTCTACATTAAAAAGATATTCCACTCTAGTCAGTATTTCAGCCATATAACGAAGGCACTTTATTCGTCATACAATATATAGAATTTCCTTTTGATTGTAGTATCTTTTACATGCTAAGACTCCCTGGTTATGCGAGCTCTATTCCTGACATGTTTTTTCCTGGCTGACATGCTGACATTTGTAATTTTGAAGCTGTACTATGTATATTCTTATCAGTCCTGAGACAATACAAAGGTCAACTAGCCCTGCCCTTGCTCACACACTGACCTTGTCTGTGACTGAACCTACATATTGACTGTTTTTCTCACCTGGCTTGCACTCTCATAAGTGGCTGTTTGAGAAAAAGACTTACCGAGAAGTGAAAGAGGACACAGATTAGGGCACCAAAACAGGACACAACATTGTATTTGAATGCAGAAAAAATGGAGACGAGTGTTGCTCGGCCTTCACGAATAATTGTGAGGACACATGCAATGTTCTCCTTCTTCGAGGTGAAGGGTGCCGCCACAGATGCTTCAGCTGATGACAAGGAGATGCCTGCATTGGCCACCTTTAGTGCCCCACAGTCATTGCAGCCATCACCACACATGGCAACATGATGTCTGAGGGTTGAAAATTAGTATGACATTCAGTTTCATCACTTCTATTTACCCGTCGTTTATTTTTAGTGGCCCTTGGATTAGCAGAAAGCCAGAAATAAAATTTAGTATTGGGCAATTTACTGTAAGGAAAGGTACCCCGAATTAAGCATACTAATATTCTGTACTGTTTGAGACTTGTACATTACATGTCAATAAAAAAAAAAAAAAAAAAAAAAAAGAGCAATGTGTTTCCATTAACCCTTTGAAGGTTTCAGCTATACTAGTACGGCTTATGCACCAGGGTTTTCGACGTACTAGTACGCCTAAATTCTAGCGCCCTCAAATCAAGTGGAAACAGGCTGGTAGGCCTAGATGTGAGAGAATGGGTCTGTGCGGTCAGTGTGCGGTATAAAAAAATCCTGCACCACACAGTGAGTAATGAGGAAAAAAAACTCCGTGTTTTTGGTTTAAAACAGCAATTTTGCAGTCTATTTTCATATGGTATTTATGGTTGTATTCTCGTTTTCCTGGTCTCATTTGATAGAATGGAAGATATATTACAGAAATAGAGATAATTTTGATTGGTTTCACGACGACAAGTACCTTGAAACTGAGCGCAGTGAAAATATTTGATTTTTGCCGATGTCCAAGAGTAAACAAATCACGCCATGCGTCCAATACACATCAATTGGCGAGTCTAATATTCTTGCACAAGTGCGCTGATATTATTTATACCGTTTTTACAATGATGCAATAGTATACATAACAAAATCTTCAATTTTTTGTGAGAATAAAAATTCAAAATTGAAAGCAAAAGTAATGTAAGAGGAGCCTAGAGACGTGACTAATGAACAGATAAAATGTTATTTTAGTGCCAGGAATGTCTGTCTCGTTTATTCTGGACCCTATTTTGAAATTGGCATCTTTTGAAATTTGTGTGAAATTGGCCAAATTGCCAATTTTGGACCACTTTATTGGGTAGTTCAAATCGGTAAATTGACGGTTTCTTGTACTCAATTGATAGAACAAATGGAATTCTAGCGAAATAGCTAAAATTTTGGTAGACTGAAACATTGGAATTGGCTGAAAATAGGGCTCAAAGTTGGCGAAATCGCCGATGTGTAAACATCGTTGATACCGCTAACTTTGCGAGAGCATAATTCCGTTAGTTTTTCATCAAATTTCATACTTTTGGTGTCATTATGATCGGAAAAGGATTCTCTATCATTTCATAAGAAAAAATAATTTTTTTTCCGAGTTTGGGAGAGGGCCTCGCAACCCTGAAAGGTTAAAGGGGTCAAACCTGAATGGGGATCGGTCACCAGTGGCATTCCACAAGGATCAATTTTAGGCCCACTGTTGTTCATAATTTATATTAATGACCTTGATGAAGGAATTACAAGCGAAATGAGCAAATTTGCTGATGATACAAAAATAGGCCGAATGATTGATTCTGAGGAGGATACCAATGAACTCCAGGGGGATTTGGACAAATTAATGTCTTGGTCTGAAAAGTGGCAGATGAAGTTCAACGTGGACTAGTGTAAGGTCTTAGTCCTTGGGAATGAAAAGAACCCTCGAAGTTATAAACTAGGTACACAGAATGTGAAAAAGACTTGGGAGTCATGGTAAACAGAAATCTAAAGAGAAGACAACAATACCTAAGTGAACACAATAAGGCTAACATATTACTTGGATTTATATCAAGAAGTATAAGTAACAGGAGTTCAAGAATTTTTTGCAGCTCTATACATCATTAGTAAGGCCTCACTTAATTATGCTGCTCAGTTTCGGTCTCCTTACTACAGAATGGATATAAATTCATTGGAGAACACACAGAGAAGGATGACAAAAATTATTCACTGTACAAGAAATTTCCTATATGAGGACAGACCTAGAGTCTTGAATCTTCACTCTCTTGAGAGACATAGAATGAGAGGAGACGTCATCAAAGTGTATAAGTAGATGTTGGGAGCTGGGTGTGATTGGTGTTTGGGGTATGGGAGTAAATTCTTGGGTAACATGCTCTTAACCCTTTCAGGGTCCAAGGCCATTTTTGGAAGGGGTGTGCCAGTGTCCAAGAATTTAAAAAAAAAATTCTTATTTTTTCTTATGAAATGGTAGAGAATCTTTTTCTGAAGGTAATAAAACAAAAAGTACGAAATTTGATTGAAAATTGACGAAATTATGCTCTCGCAAATTTTGATGTGTCAGCGATATTTACGCATCGGCGATTTTGCCGACTTTGACTCCCATTTTAGGCCAATTACATTATTCCAGTCGACCAAATTCTTAGCTATTTCACTAGTATTACTTCTATTCTATCGATTGAGCACAAGAAATCGCCCAGTCAACTGTTTCAACTACAAAACAAAGTGATTGGAAATTGGTAATTTTGCCAATTTAACTCAAAGTTCAAAATATTCCAATTTCAAAATAGGGTGCATAATAAACAATGCAGGCATTCCTGGCACTAAACTAACATTTCCTCTGTTCATTAGTTATGTTTTCAGTCTTTACAAATAAATTCCATTTTTATTTTTTATTCACATAATGAATTTTTATTCAAACCAAAAAATGGAAGATTTACTGTTATGCAATATTGTAATAATTGTACAAATAATATCACCACATTTGTGAATGTATATTAGACCCACCAGCTGGCGCGTATTACTCTTGAACATAGGCAAAAATTTAACATTTCCGCTATTTTGAGTTCAGTTTCAAGCCATTTGCAGTACTAAAACCAATCAAAATCCTCTCTATATCTGTAATATATCTTCCATTCTATCAAATGAGACCAAGAAATCACAAATACAACTAGACAAAGTATACAAAAAAACACTGCAAAGTCGCTGTTTTAATCGAAAATTGCGGTTTCAGTTTTTATTCTCTCATTATGCACTGTGTGCTGCAGGATTTGTTTTATGTGGTGCACATTTACCACATAGATGTATTCTCTCATATCTAGGCCCAAATTTGCCGCTCAAAGCTTATCTGAGTGAGCTGAGCTCATGACGTAGAACTATGGTTTGGACCCTGAACTCAAAGCCGTAAAACTATGGCACGGACCCTGAAAGGGTTAAATACATGGTGACCAGTAGGCCTTCTGTAGTGTTTCTCCAATCTTATGTTCTTATGCAACGATAAGGTCATCTTGAGTTACAGATGTGTACATGTGTGTGGTTCCACACATGACTAGTTAAGACTTCTCTATCTAATTGCCTTATATATAATTCTTTTATACCTAATTCTTTTATACCTAATTCTCTTATATTTAATTCTATTATATCTAATTCTTTTATACTTAAGTATTTGCCCAAAATAAAACAAATCTTTTTACACTGCTGATGTCTCTATCTCTGGTTATGTTGTTTTATAATTGGCTGGCATTATTCCTTATACATACTATATATCATTTATTACACAAGTACAAGTATGTAAATACCAACAGATTGTGGGAATAACGCACACACACACACATACACACACAGAATAATTTATTGATAAATGAGAGAGTGCCGGGGTCCTGATGGTACTCACCTCTAGCCTTCATCTATTTCAGGTATGTCTTGTTATTTCTATTGACACTTAGGTCACACTACACATGCATGTACAAGCATATATATACACACCCCTCTGGGTTTTCTTCTATTTTCTTACTAGTTCTTACTCTTATTTCCTCTTATCTCCATGGGGAAGTGGAACAGAATTCTTCCTCTGTAAGCCATGTGTGTCGTAAGAGGCAACTAAAATGCCTGGAGTAAGGGGCTAGTAACCCCTTCTCCTGTATATATTACTAAATGTAAAAGGAGAAACTTTCGTTTTTCCTTTTGGGCCACCCTTCCTCGGTGGGATACGGCTGGTGTGTAGAAAGAAAGAAAGAGACATTTGTGTAACATATGGGTATCTTTACTCTGGAAACATTTCACCAACCAGTGGCTTCTTCAGTCCAATGCAGAGAAAGATGGAAGATAAAGAAGAGTTTGAGGTAATCAGTCCCTCAGCCTGGAGTCGATGTGTTCAAATAATAATTTATTAAAGGAGACGTGTCGCCACTAGTGACTTTATCAATATAGCCACTTGGTGGCGAAACATCTCCTTTGATGTCTTATTCCCACAGTATATCTCAATTATACTACATTTTGTCCAAAGTATTAAATATACTATGAATAAAACTGTTAAGGGTGAAACTTGCTCGAAATTCTATTAGTAATACGGGCAAGATAAAAATAAATATGGTCAATATTCACTTTACCCGCTGGTAATATGCAATCATTATGTAAACTCTCCAACGTGAAGTGGGTTGTTCAATGAACACATTAATATTTTGTATATAAAAAGAAAACTTTCTTGCTAAAAAAAAAAAAACTCGACCTAATATAATTTAACATAACGTAATGTAGCCTGCATTGTGAGTTAGGTACTAGTTGAGGTCAGGTTTGGTGTGAATGAGCTATGCTATACCTTTGAAGAGTTTCGAGAGTATCTACTCTCTGAGCCCGGCCATGGGCTTATCTTATTTACCTAAAAAAAAAAAAAATGCTTTTTCCCCATAATCTCAAATTAAAATTGCTTTCATTACACAACCCACTTTACACTGTAGAATTTACATTCTGAAAAAAGATCAGCTACTGTAAATATTGAACACAACAAACCTTAAAAAATTAGCTAGTTGCACAGAAAACTACGATGTGTATTGCAAAACCCACTTGTTAATATATAATGTAATCTATAAATTATCACCTTAATATATAATGTAATCTATAAATTATCACCTTAATATATAATGTAATCTATAAATTATCACCTAACACCGCCAAGCAACTAAAGTACAGTGGACCCCCGGATTTTGTCAATAATTCTTTCCAGCCAGCAGTAACAGCCTGGTTGATCAGGCTCTGGTCCAACAGGAGGCCTGGTCACAGACCGGGCCGCGGGGGCGTTGACCCCTGGAATTCTCTCCAGGTAGACTCCAGGTAGAAGGCTGTTTGAGTGCCTTTACCAAACGAATTTGTTCCCATAAGGCCGAATATAAATTAGATTAGTCCATTTCAGACACTCAAAAATACACTTACAAAAGCACTTACAAAAATACACTTACATAATTGTTCGAGTTGGGAGCAGTATGAAATCTGGGGGTCCACTGTAAATACTGACCCCCAAAAAAAAAAAAAATATGTACATACAGTGGAACCTCTGGTCACGAACACTTCCGAACATGAGCAAATCGGTTCTTGACCAAAAAATTTGCCAAATTTTTCCAACAGGAGGCCTGGTACGCCGAGGGCAGGGCGTGACCTGGAATTCATCCAGGTAGACTCCAGGTAGAAGGCTGTTTGAGTGCCTTTCCAAACGAATTTGTTCCATAAGGCCGAATATAAATTAGATTAGTCCATTTCAGACACTCAAAATACATTACAAAAGCACTTACAAAAATACACTTACATAATTGTCGAGTGGGAGCAGTAGTGAAATCGGGGTCCACTGTAAATCTGACCCCCAAAAAAAAAAAATATGTACATACAGTGGAACCTCTGGTCACGAACACTTCCGAACATGAGCAAATCGGTTCTTGACCAAAAAATTTGCCAAATTTTTGCATCTGGCCATGAGCACATAATCAGGTGCCGAACAAACACATTCCACGCCAATTTTCCCCACTTCCTGTTGTTTGTGTACACCTAACAAAGACCCTCGCCTTGTAGTTGGTCTTGGTCAGATGTGCGTTCATTCGCTGTGAACTTGAGGATAAGGGATAAAGTACCATCCTCTTATCCCCTCCTGGGTATGTATACATGTATTAGAGAAAACATAGTGTAGTACATTGCTAACTGTGATATACACTCGTAATGCACCATAAAACTGAGTAAGTTTATTCAGGTATACACAAATACAGTTACAGTGGACCCTCGCTATTCAAACACTCCAAAACTCACCCTGTTACGTAAGTGTATTTTTGTAAGTGCTTTTAGAAGTGTATTTTTGGGGGTTTGAAATGGACTAATCTAATTTACATCATTCCTTATGGGAATAAATTTGTTTGGTAACAGCACTTGAACAGCATTCTGGAATGAAGAATGTTCAAATAGCGAGGGTCCACTGTACATAGATTATCATACATAGCAGTATATGTGTAGAGAACCTTGGATAACCCTAAAAAGTCAGAGTGACTTATCTCGATTGTTTTTTTGCCGCGCACTCGTTTTCGTTGATTATCTCGGAAGTAAGTTATTTGTAAATTACAGTAATTACGACCGTGATAAATTCGGATTAGCAATGTTTTATCAGCAGCAGTGCACAAACAGCTTGTCACAGTGCCAGTACCCTATTTTTGTGTTTAAAAATCATAAAAAAACAATATTTATATATAGTTCGTAGGGGTCTGGAACGGATTAATCGTATTTACATACAATCCAATGGGGAAATTAGCTTCGGGTCACGACCAAATTGGGTCATGACCAGAGTTTTGGAACGAATTATGGTTGTGACCAGAGGTTCCACTGTATTTTATACCTATGCTTTTACCTTCATTTGTATTTCTTCGCAAATAAAAATTAGGCTTGATTATATTTAATTTTCACACTTACTAAACATACAACACACACACACATACACACACACACACACTACTATGAATCTCGAAATATCATAATTAACATACAAAATTGTTACAGTATAACATCCTAGTAAACTACTACAGGAGGGCCCGATTTTACAGCACTTCACTTTACAGCGTTTCACTAATGCAGCGGTTTTCAATTATTCCCATTCTTCATTTATTCAGACTTCCTACAATAAATATATTCACTATAAGCTAAGGGTGAAAATATTTTAAGGTGAGTAATGTATCCTAGGTAGTAGGTTGGTAGACAGCAACCGCCCAGGGAGGTACTACCGTCCTGCCAAGTGAGTGTAAAACGAAAGCCTGTAATTGTTTTACATGATGGTAGGATTGCTGGTGTTTTTTTTCTGTCTCATAAACATGCAAGATTTCAGGTACATCTTGCTACTTCTACTTACACTTAGGTCACACTACACATTCATGTACAAGCATATATATACACACCCCTCTGGGTTTTCTTCTATTTTCTTACTAGTTCTTGTTCTTATTTCCTCTTATCTCCATGGGGAAGTGGAACAGAATTCTTCCTCCGTAAGCCATGCGTGTCGTAAGAGGTGCCTAAAATGCCTGGAGCAAGGGGCTAGTAACCCCTTCTCCTGAATAACTTACTAAATGTAAAAGGAGAAACTTTCGTTTTTCCTTTTGGGCCACCCTGCCTCGGTGGGAAATGGCTGACGTGTTGAAAGAAGTAAGAGTAATGTATGTACTTTATATGCATTTTCTAGGCCTAGCTATATTGCTCATTTAATACAGTGGACCCCCGTTGTTCGTGATGCTCCAAACTCGAACAATTATGTAAGTGTATTTTTGTAAGTGCTTTTGTAAGTGTATATTTGGGGGTCTAAAAGGACTAGTCTAATTTACATTATTCCTTATGGGAACAAATTCGTTTGGTAACTGCACTTGAACAGCATTCTGGAACGAATAAATCACGAACACCAGGGGTCCACTGTATATGATAATGTAAACATGTTACCAGGCATTAATATGCATTTGAAAGTAAAAAAAGACAATGTTTCACTTTACAGAGATTTTCACTTTACAGCAGTAGCCTGAAATCTAACTGATGTATAAGCAGGGTCCTCCTGTATATTTGTCTTACTGTCTGGTAATTGTAGGTTAATTTAAGTCTGCCGGAAATGTTCTGCATAACAAGGGGTTTTCTATAAAGTATTTGATACACGTCAACTACTCCTGTGTCAATGTATACTGTACTCCACTTTACTGCTATAAAATTGTTTGTTTGTTTAATTTGTTTTGTGTAACTGACCTAATACAAGAAAGAGCGCTAAAGAACTGCTGTTTTTATACTGTCGAATTTACATGCTAAGAGCTTGTTGTTGTTGATTAGCCAGTACTCTCCCAGCCTGGGTCTTTTCCAGATAGTGACCTGGCCTTGGCTCCCAGTCCTGGGAGTGTCGTGAAACCAATGGGAGGAGGTACAAGTACCCCCTCATCTTTGGGACCAACTGTCCCCAGGCCTAGCCAAATTCCCCGCCCTCACGGGGCTCGTAGGGAGAAGCTAGGCTTCTGGTCTGCCATCTTCCCTGCCCCAAGGGGGCTTGTGGGAATGGCAGTCTTGTGAGCTGCAGGTGGTAGCAAGCTCTGGCTCTGGCACCTTCCCCGCCCTAGGAGGGCTCGTGGGAGTGATCCCCACCCTAGGAGGGCTCATGGGAGTGATCCCTGCCCTAGGAGGGCTCGTGGGAGAGGTGTCGACCCTGCTAAGAGCTATCACCTCAGCTTATTCCAAAGCCCAGTTCTGGCTAAGATATATTACAATTCCCCAAGATAGCAACCACAAGAGTCGGCTAACACCCAGGTGCCTACTTATAATATCTTTATTTACTACAAGTACATGTACATGGTATACAGGCCTAGCTGACATCAGTGACATACTACTATATAGAAAGTCCCTTGTTATGCTGAGCATTTCGGGCAGATTAGGTCAGTGTCCTAGGATGCGACTCACACCAGTCGACTAACACCCATGTACCCAATTTACTGATGGGTGAACATAGACAACAGGTGTAAAGAAACACGCCCAATGTTTCTGCCCTGGATGGGAATCGAACCCAGGCCCTCGCCGTGTGAAGCGAGAGCTTTAGCCACCAGACCACCAGAGCCCTACTTACTGCTAAGTAAGTATGTATATCAATGTAGTGCATCTGTCTGCACTTAACAGATAAATGATCGAGCTTCCATCACTCCTAGAGTGACGGAGGCTCGATCACATAAATATAATAATACCACCAGGTGAAGAGAGGCAACAGGTGTAAGGAAACATGGTCAGCATCCCTACATGAGTGATTACATTAAAAGGATATCACCCGAGTGTTTTGGTTGAGGTGCTGCCACTGAGCTTAGCATGATCAGCAGTGTTCTAATATCAAAACTACTGCAAGAGGAAAACTACTAATGAGATGATCTCTGGTTACCATGACAACCGATCAATGTTTGATCTAGACCAGTGATTCCAAAAGTGGGCAGTACTGCCACCCTGGGGGAAGTGGAAAGATCCAGGGGGCATTGAGGAAAATGGAAGTGGTAGGGTGGCATTAGAACCAAGGGAGCATTTATTTTACAAAATCTATATGACAAAATCTGAGTCATCAACACTTAAGTAACACAAATACTTTACAAAGAATAAAATTAAAATAGAGTCATACACGAAAGCATAGTTTTGTTTTATTTTGTGGTCTGAAGTCTGAGTTACAAGTCCAAACGTTTGTTAGGACACGCCACATGCCAACCAGATCAGACAGCAGACGCCGTGGGTACTGGTGATGATCGGATTTTCATGTATGCAAGGACCAAGGCTCTAGATTTTGAACATTTGTTGTTGCACACAGAAGTTGCTATCATAGGGAAACTTCTTGAGACATTTCTATTCACTTTATAAAACAGTTGTTGAATACTTCCAAGACTCCAATTCTGTTCTATGTGATGAACTAAGAAACATCAAGCATGACATTGCTTATTTGTCAGATGTATTCACAAAGTTCAATTTGCAATTGCAAAGAAATGAGGCTAATCGTATCAAAGTCAAATCAGCCCATTCCACTCTTCTGTTGTTGCACACAGAAGTTGCTATCATAGGGAAACTTCTTCAGACATTTCTATTCACTTTATAAAACAGTTGTTGAATACTTCCAAGACTCCAATTCTGTTCTATGTGATGAACTAAGAAACATCAAGCATGACATTGCTTTACACACACAACCCGCACATATAAAAGAGAGGAGCTTACGACGACGTTTCGGCCCGACTTGGACCATTTACAAAGTCACACTAACACACTGACTTTTGCCTTGTATTTTCCTTCATTTTATTCGCTTTTCTTCCCTCTCGTACCACCCTTGCGGGCCGCTAGCCTCATTGCAGTGCTCCTTCCCATATGACTTTCTCCTCTACTACCATTACTACTACTACTACTTCCACTACTCCATCATTACCCCACTCTCTTGTACCCTCCCCTGTCTGCCTGCCTATAAATACCCTTCCTCTGTCTCTGTGTGTTAGTGTGACTTTGTAAATGGTCCAAGTCGGGCCGAAACGTCGTTGTAAGCTCCTCTCTTTTATATGTGCGGGTTGTGTGTGTATTGTTCCAGTCACGGTATTGTGCCTTTTTTGTTATTTATGACATTGCTTATTTGTCAGATGTATTCACAAAGTTCAATTTGCAATTGCAAAGAAATGAGGCTAATCGTATCAAAGTCAAATCAGCCCATTCCACTCTTCTGTCCTGGTTAGTTATTCAAAAGTAACATTGCCCATCGTGAACTCTACCAGTTTCCGAGCCTTTATGAACTGGAGAAGATCCTACCATAGGATGACCTGCAAGTGTATTGTGCACACCTGAATGAGCTGCACAGAGACGTGTCTGACAGATTTTAGGATTTTTTTTTTTTGCATAAAATACCAGACTGGGTGATCAATCCATTCCTAGATATCAGCAATGAGGAAACTGGAATGTTGGAAAAAAAAAAACTGATTTCACTCCAAAATGACATTGAGCTGAGGCCAAAGTTCAAAAAATCATATCAAGATTTTTGGTTAGGAAAAAAAAAAAAAAATTTTTTGACTGTTACCCTGCACTGTGGTACAAAGTCAAGATGTACATTATTGGCTTCCCAACATCATATTTAGTAGAGCGATGCATCAGTACAGTTGCAAAGCTTCTTTCCAAGCAAAGAAACAGACTGAAAATTACTGAACGCGGGGATCTAAAACTTCTTGTTAGTGCCTTCAAGACTGATGTTGAGAAGCTGATGTTCCTGCACCAAGCACATCCATCTCATCAAAACAGTGAAGACAATGTAGTTACAGATGAAATGTAAATTTACCCTTTCATATTGTAAAATAAATTGGTTTATTATGTTAATTTTTAGTTGTAAAATAAATTTGTTTGTTTACAGTGTTAAATTAGTTGTTGTTTTGAATTTGTAGTAAACCTAATACAGTGGTACCTCGAGTTATGAGCTTAATTCGTTCCAGACGGCTATTCAAGCACCGATACCGAAGGAATTTTTTCCCATAAGAAATAATGAAAATTAGATTAATCCATTTCAGATCCCCAAAAATACACTTACATAAGCACCTACAAAAATACACTTACATAATTGTTCGAGTTGGGAACTGCTCGTAAGTAGAGGTACCACTGTACCAGGAAAGAGGTGTGTTCGTATGTGGGGTGGGGGGGGGGTTATCATTATGGATGTGGCCCAGAAGCCAAGGGGGCGGCAGCCTGAAAAAGTTTGAGAACCACTGATCTAGATTGACATATACATACTAATGCTGAAGATTTTCACAAAAGACACTCAAGTTAATGGTCCTGCCTTCACTTTTTGTTTTTTAAACAACTACAACCTACTGCTGGAATGTGGGATAAGCCTTCAACATTGATTTTTTTGTATTCTCTGAATTTTAAATAAGCCGATGCTGGGGCAGCACCACCCAGATTATGAAGCACAGATATAAAGGGATAAAACATTACCAAAAGTAAAACAATGAAAGAAGAATTCAGTACCCAAGGTTCTGAAGTGTCTCCACGACGGTGATCTTTTGCTCAGGTTTCATCCTGGCGAAGACTCGACCCTTGTGAAGCAGCCGCTGGAAGAGATCCTTGTCTTGGCTATTGGCGATCAAGTCAAATGACTCTCCCTCTGTAGCCAGTACGTAGTTATCATTTCTCAGAGAGATCATTTTTCTCTAAAACAAACAATACGAAGTTAGTATATGTTTATAAAGACAGCACATGTATAATGCAACAGATTTTTCAAGATGAAGAAAATGCATTTTTCAATTACATACTGTATTGCTATTACAGTCACAAGGAAGCGCTAAGCCCGTAAGGATCATACAGCCACAGAGTTATCTTTTACTGTGATTTTTTGCTGACTGAAGAGTTTTATCCAGAGACACAGAAGAAGTAACCCAGGATAACCCAATAAAGACACTATTTTCATGCATCCAAGTGGCTTTCTTTGTGCTTAACGATATTTTACTACATGTAAATTACACACTGTATACTAGGCAAAGAAATAAATTTTGGAATTTGAATTTGAATTTACCCTGTATGTTGACCACTACAATCAGCTAAAGTTTAGTTTAATATCTTTATTATGTACCCCATACCCATCCTGTGCTCAGTAGTCAAAAGATTACAGAGGTACATAATGGGTCCAGAGACTGGACAGCAAAGTTTTAATAGCTGAACAAGTTACAGTGGTAATGAACTATTTACATGTTTATATCTGGTCACAGTCGTGATGAGTTATACAGAAATTAGTGGTAATGCTTTACTTAACAGTGAGCAAAGTCAGGGTATTTTTCCAGAAGGGTTTGTAATATACCACTGTGGATAAAATACTTTGACTTATCTTGAACATTTTTGAGTGAGTTGTCTTTGAATTCATTAATTTGATTGCATTCCAGTAAATAATGGTGCAAGGTGTGACAGTTGTCCATCTGGCAAAGTTTACATTTCTTTAGGTCTACATCTGATGGTTGTGATTTAACCTCCCAAAGATACTTGTACACCAGGATTATTATTATAATCATGGGGGAGCGCTAAACCCATAGGATTATACAGCGCCTGTGGGGGGATGGAAGATATTCAGGCTCAATTCAGGGAACTGGAGCACAGATCCAATTCCCTGGATCAAGAGCCCCTCACCAGCATCAAGGAACCTCCCTTAAGAGGCCCCCAGGAGGAGTCAGGTGGTAGTGACATCCAAGAGTCTGCTTATTTTGTTGGATGCACTAGACATGTGGCTCCTCCTGCATAACAGAATGATAGATGGACTAACTGGTGTCAATCTCCCTCGGTCTTGAGTCTATAAAGTTCAGTTGAAATTCTTTTTGTATTATTGTTCTCAAATTGCTAACTGATAAGCCAAGATTGTAATCTACTCCCTCTTCGCAGGCATATAACTTAGCCAATTCATCAGTTCTATCATGCATCAGAAGACCAGTGTGAGATGAAATCCACAGAAGGTGCACTCCGACTCTACTGTCCACAAGCCTTAGATACATGAACGCATTTGAGTGCAAGGAGTATGGAAAACAGTTCTGTTTGAAGGGTAGAGGCCCAGTTATTGATGCGTGATCCAATTTCTTTACGAGAGCCATCGCTCTGCATGACAACAGCAGCACTGCCAACTGCACCAGAGGATTGGTGAACAAAACCATCAACAGAAATACAGTGGACTCTCGGTTTTCGTTGAAAATTCTTTCCAGAATGCTGTTCAAGTGCCGTTACCGAACGAATTTGTTCCCATAAGGACAAATGTAAATTAGATTAGTCATTTCAGACCCCCAAAAATACACTTACAAAAGCACTTACGAAAATACACTTACATAATTGTTCAAGTTTGGAGGTGAATGAAAACCGAGGGTCCACTGTACAGTGGTACCTCTACTTACGAGCAGCTCCCAACTCGAACAATTATGTAAGTGTATTTTTGTAGGTGCTTTTGTAAGTGTATTTTTGGGGGTCTGAAATGGATTAACCTAATTTTCATTATTTTTTATGGGAACAAATTCCTTCAGTATCGGCACTTGAATAGCCATCTAGAACGAATTAAGCTCGTAAGTAGAGGTACCACTGTAATTTGTGAAAGAGTGTACTATGTTACTAAGTCATCAATACAGCATAAGGCATCCTCCTTGGCTTCAAGATGAAGCTTTGGTTGTGATTAAAGTTTTTTTTTTTGGGGGGGGGGGGGAATGAAGGGATAGTGGTTTGGAATGGGATAATATCCAATGGAGTGGAGAAGTGCTGCTCTTGCCTTACTTGACATGTAATCGCGTATCTGGTTCATGCAGATATTAGTTCCAGTTTTTACAATCCATCTGGAGGAGTGTTCACCAGTGCTGAGGAAAGTTTACAGGGATTCTGAGCAAGGGTTTGAATGGGCTTGCCTGAGCATATTGACCTCAATGAGGACATTTCTTTCACTGACACGATCTCTAATGCTTGGGATATCAAATTCTTTCTGCATATTTAAACCTTTGGCAGTATGAGGGCATCCTAGGATGATTCTCACTGCTTCGTTCCACAATTTTTTCCAGCCCTCCAAGCTTCCAGTCAAACACAAGAGCAAGTAGTGGCACGGCATAAACAACCAATGATCTAATAGTATAAGCAAAATACATCATTTTCACAATTTTAACATTAGCACCATACTTGGTATGAAAACCTGCCACAACTCTTAGTGGTCTCAGCCTTTAGAAATACAAATACAATACAATTTTATTTCTTTGCTCGTGTACATGGGTTTACATTATAATTATAAATTGAGGTGCAAGGAGAGCCTCTGGAATGCCTTGGCATTAGGGGCAGCTTAATCTAATGGCTTATAGACTATGAACATAATATTGGAGTAATTGAGTGAGTTTGAATTGGTAGATCGTTTCTTTGTATTGGTGACAAAGTCTCGTTACAACAAGTCCAAGTATTTTGACATCAAAGCCTAGATACTGTACCTGCATCTGGTTACATATTCTAGAAGAGACCACTCACGCCTGTTGAGTATCTTTGTTTTATTAGTTTAATATCTTTATTATGCAGAAGTTTGTGGTTACAGGAAAGTGGGTGCAGGAGGGAAGACAAGCGATTGGTGGAATGATGATTGTAAAGAGAGTAGTAAGAGAGAAAAAGTTAGCATATGAGAGTTTTTTACAAAGTAGAAGTGATGCAAGGAGGGAGGAGTATATGGAGAGAAAAAGAGAGGTTAAGAGATTAGTGAAGCAAAGTAAAAAGAGAGCAAGTGAGAGAGTTGATGAGATGTTATCAACAAATTTTCTTGAAAATAAGAAATTTTTTTGGAGATGAATAAGTTGAGAAAGCCTAGGGAACGAATGGATTTGATAGTTAAAAATAGGAGAGGAGAGTTAGTAAATGGAGAGTTAGAGGTATCGAGAAGATGGAGGGAATATTTTGAAGAATTGTTAAATGTTGATGAAGATAGGGAAGCTGTGATTTCATGTATAGAGCAAGAGGAATAACATCTTGTAAGAGTGAAGAAGAACCAGTTGTGAGTGTGGAGGAAGTGCATGAGGCAGTGAGCAAAATAAAAGGGGGTAAAGCAGCTGGGATTGATGGGATAAATATAGAAATGTTAAAAATAGGTGGAGATATAGTTTTGGAGTGGTTAGTGCTTCTATTTAATAAACATATGGAAGAGGGTAAGGTAACTAGAAATTGGCAGAGAGCATGCATAGTTCCTTTGTATAAAGGTAAAGAGGACAAGAGAGAGTGTAGAAATTATAGGGGAATAAGTCTGTTGAGTATACCTGGTAAAGTGTATGGTAGAGTTATTATTGAAAGAATTAAGAGTAAGACAAGGAGGCTTTAGGACGGGTAGGAGTTTGTAGACCAAGTGTTTACAGTGAAACATATAGGTGAACAGTATTTAGATAAGGGTCAAGAGGTTTTTGTGGCATTTATGGATTTGGAAAAGGCGTATGATAGGGTGGATAGGGATGCAATGTGGCAAATGTTGTAAATGTATGGAATAAGAGGTAGGTTATTGAAAGCAGTGAAGAGTTTTTATGAGAATAGTGAGGTTCAGATTAGGGTATGTAAGAGAGAGGGAGATTATTTCCCAGTGAAAGTAGGTCTTAGACAGGGATGTGTGATGTCACCATGGTTGTTCAATATATTTATAGATGGAGTTACAAGAGAAGTGAATGATCGGGTGATGGAAAGAGGTGTGGGGTTAAAAGATAAAGAATCTAACACAAAGTGGGAGTTGTCACAGTTGCTCTTTGCTGATTACAGTGTGCTTTTGAGAGATTCTGAAGAGAAGTTGCAAAAGTTGGTGGATGAGTTTGGTAGGGTATGTGCCTAGAGTAAGGTGATGAGGATAAAAAAAATTAGGTAACGAAAGACTGGATATCTGATTGGAGGGAGAGAGTATGGAGGAGGTGAATGTATTCAGATATTTAGGAGTGGACGTGTCAGCAGATGGGTATATGAAGGATGAGATGAATCACAGAATAGCTAAAGAATAGCAGTTAAAAAAAAAAATTAAAAGCTTGAATAAAACTAAATGTTCTTAGTCTCACCTGGTTATAAAGTCCACCATTATAGTCAGCATCATAAAAGATGACCTTGAGGTGCTGGGCAGCCTTAGTCGAGGTAGCTTCCATGACTGCCTTAACAACGATGACCTGATGGCTGATAGGCACCATCTCGCTCTGACGAGCCACGCTCAGCGCCGTCAACAAGTTGTCTCCTGATGAAGACCTTCATAATGATAATTTATGTTATGAAAGACATGTTTGGCTGTTTGAACATTTCACTATACAGTGGACCCCCTGAGTAACGTAAAAACTTCATTCCAGAACCCTGCTCAAGTGCCATTACCGAACGAATTTACTCCCTTAAGAAAAAATGTCAAGTAGGTTAGTCCATTTCAGACCCCCAAAAATACACTTACAAAAGCACTTAAAATATTATACTTACATAATTGTACGATTTCCGGGGTGTACGTAACTCAGGGGTCCACTGGATATATATATTCAGAGTTCGGTGATCTTTTCGCAGGGTGCCTGTCTTCTACTATGATTAATTTATTTTACAAGTAAAACATCAAGAGATTAATAATAATTAATCCAGTCTCAGTCCCATGTAACGTCACGTAATATATTTCCCTGGAAGAAACTTTTTCCTAGATTAGTAACCCTGGAGGGTTGCCAGTGACCTACCACTTTACTACAAGAGCACTAATACAGCACTACATCTGTATTACCAGCCCGTCAAACTTCCACAATATTTTGTGATAACATTCTGATACTACTTCTGTTTACTAGTATAAAATTATTTATTAGAAGCTAATAATAGAGCAGTAAAACCTCGGTATAATGGACCTGTATGCAAAGAATTTTGGATATAACAGACAAAATTTTTGGATGGACAAGCCTCTGGGAGTCTGTTGTATGGAGGCGTCTGGTGTGATCATCGACAATGCAGACCAAGTTCACTGCATCACACATTTATCCATACGGGAGGTGTCCAGCAGTACCTCTGATGCAACGGACTTGGTCCACTGTATTGCAGGCTTGTCTTAAACAGATTGCATCCAGAACACTTCTGTTTTCATCATTCCTGGCTGAGCGGGAACACTGGTCCACTCAAGTTAGTGTTATTGTCTCAACACCTCACAGCCTATCATCATTTGATCTCTAATTTTCCCAATTTTTTTATAGTGGTTTTGTTTCTTTGTTATAATACATGGTATTGTATTTTTACCTTTTATTTTCAGGTGACTCATTGTAATGTACCATATTACAGTTTTTTCTTATTATGGGTAGTCATTTCATGGAAGCAGTAGACCTAGTCTGTTCAATCAAGCACTCTGTGATAGATTCTCATTTAATCACACACACCTTTCTTTATTAGTAATTTACACCAAAGTTTCACTGTTATAATATTGTATAAGGAAGCGCTAAACTCTTAAGAGTTATGCAACACCTGAGTATTGTATGAAAAGGAAGGTAGCTTGAGCTCCATGGAAAGGAAACCTCTCAGCAACTGACCTGTGACCATTACATTGGTGATAGCAGCCTTGCGAAGGGTTGCCAGGACAGGAGCTGTCTCCACCTTGAGTTTATTATGGAGTAGTACCAGACCCAGGAAAGTAGACCCCATCTCCAGCACATCCCGAGGGCCAGCAACTTGCTGCTGAAAGTACGGGTGTGGGAACATTACCAACTAAAATGTAGAAAATGCAATCAGTTTAGACCTAAGATTTAGCTGTAGGTTATGACTAATTTTTGTGGAGCCTAGACTCAAGTGATAACAAATGTCTACGTTAGCTCAATGAATGAGAGAAATGTCATACTGTCAGGAGTTTGTGCTAGAAAAAACAAAATAAACATAAAGTTGACATGGTTACTTGCAATGATTACTGAACACTTTATAAATGGTTTGAGTGAGAAATGAAGAGCCTCGCTAATGCTGCAGTATCTCCTCACTGAGAAAAAATTGTAAACAATTTCAAAGTTGGAGCAGTTGCCCTATTGCCTCAGAAAATGCAACATCAATGGTGAGGTTCACATATAAATGACTACCGGTAGGTTAGGTTAATAGTTTTATTATGTACCTCATAAGCACCCTGTGGGCTGCAGTAAAAAAATATAACAGAGGTACATAATAGCAAAGAAAAAAGGGAAATGCAATGAGCCATTTTATATTGTGCCAATGTATCAGGCAATATGAGTATCCTAATTTCTAATTCCTAATTTTAAGTTATTCTTATTTCTTAAAAAAATATGGGAAAATATTATCCATACGTAGTTTTACATTGGTGTAACATTATAAGCCCTATGGTGGTTACGTTTGTGCAAAAAAAAAAAAATCCCCACATAATACATTTTGTTGATGCATTATTAATTTAAAGATTTTCCCTTCGAGGATACAACAACTCAAATAGTCACAATCACACCAACAGGTAAACATTTTCACCTGCCTTGGTCATTTACTATTGTCTATAAATATATACGAAGTATTTATAGGTCCCAGCAATGTTTTAGACATCCTGGAGTTAGAAGTTAATCACTCAGCGATACCTGAAACTGTGATGCAGATTACAAGAGGATCTTTAGAGTTATCTCACTGGAATCAGTGTTTGCTTGAGTAACACTCTCCTCACATGGTACTTACTTGACTGAAACCCAGCATTTCCTTCAGCATAAATAGTAGGGATATTTTCCCTTTCATCTAAATTTGCAGACCCTTACTGTATGGCCGATGACACGTCACGAATTACAGATATGGACTGTGGAATATGAACAACAGATTTTGAATGGGATTTATGTTATGTGAGAGTGAACTTGTTACGACAGTGCCTAGTTAATAATGAAAGTGTAAATTCGATAATGTCAGAAATGGAATATGTTTAGAACACTGAATAACCAAATGGTTCTAGTTCTTTGTAAATAAAGTTAAGGAAATAAAGTATAGAATACCTGGTGGTAGTTAAGAGCATCTCCCAGAGACTTGCTAGCCACAGCTAGTACCCGCAGTCCCTGTCGTGAGTACCACTCCAGTGCTGCCTCCATGATGCTCGGTACTGAAACCATTATATACACACATACAGGATATCAGTAACAGATGTCAAACTTCATGAATTTAAAGAGAAAGAGGTTAAACAAAATCAAATTCCTCTACATGAAGGGAATATTTAAATCCAGGATAAACTTGTCTTTGTTTTATTACTTATTAAAAACGTTCAGTTGGCAAATTAAAAGAAATTTCCGTGGTGCACAAGTTCATTACGAGTCTGAGCACAGAATGTCAGGTCACCTTACATTTAGTCTTATTTACATCCTACTAGTTCACTTAGAACATTCAAAAGTATACTCCTAAACTGTTGAACAAATCCATGGGTACTAAGAACATGATATTACAGAGATATGTAGACCTACTTATAACCTTCATTTAATTCAGATTCAGATACTTTATTTCTGATAATATTACAAAGAGAGTGTGTAAAGGTAGAAAGTTAAAAGTGAACATAGATAAGAGTAAGGTGATGAGGGTATCAAACGATTTAAATAAAGAAAAATTGGATATCACATTGGAGAGAGGGATTATGGAAGAAGTAAATGTTTTCAGATATTTGGGAGTTGACGTGTCAGCGGATGGGTTTATGAAGGATGAGGTTAACCATAGAATTGATGAAGGAGGGGTCTGAGATAGTGACAGCTGGGAGGGACAATTCTCAGCTGTCGTATCTGAGCTCCTCTGCAAAGACAGTGATTATGTATGAGTGTGGTGAAAGTGTTGAATGATGATGAAAGTATTTTCTTTTTGGGGATTTTCTTTCTTTTTGGGTCACCCTGCCTCGGTGGGAGACGGCCGACTTGTTGAAAAAAAAAAAAAATTACAAAGTGGGGTGTACATATAATATTTATACATTTTATGAATTAGTTACATATTACAAGGTATGCCTAGGCATACCTAGGTATGCCTAGGCATTTCAGGCAGTCTTATGATAGATCTTACTCAATAGTGACACAATGAATATACTGATATTGGCATAATACAGTTTCTATATTGGAGTGTCTTAGGCAAACTTATGACTAGCTTAAGAATTATGAAACAATAGTTGTATTAGAATTTTGGTTACAGTCATGTGCAAATTAGGGGGAATCACAGATATCAATAAGTGTATTTTGCTGTGGATATGTGCAAGATAAAGTAGTTTTCATGTGGTTAGCTACCGGTTGGGTGCGTAAGTGAGATAAGATGTTTTTTAACGGTGCTTTTGAAAATCGAGGTTGTTTCTGCAGTTCTAGAGTTTTCAGGCAGGGAGTTCCAGATTTTAGGCCCTTTTATGTACATTGAATTTTTGTATAGATTTAGTCGGACACGGGGAATATCAAAGAGATGTTTGTGTCTGGTATTATGTCTATGGGTTCTGTCACAACTGTCAAGAAAGTGTTTTAGCTCAGGGTTAAAGTTGGAATTTATGGTTCTATAAATGTAGATTGCAGAGTAGTAAGTGTGGATGTTCTGAACAGTGAGTAGGTGTAGGTCTTTGAAGAGTGGGGGGTGTGTTGCCTAGTGTTGGATTGCGTGATAATTCTTACTGCGGCTTTTTGTTGGGTTATTATTGGCTTTAGGTGGGTAATTGCTGTTGATTCCCAAGCACAAATGGCATATGTGAGGTAGGGATAGATGAGTGAATAGTATAGTGTGAATAGTATGACTAGGAAGATTAAATTACAGTTTATATAAAAGGCAAAAAGTGAAGTATTTTCCACAACACACTACAATGTAATGACACACCATTTATAAAACCTACGCCAAAGATGTTTGTTAATTAATATGTTTAAATATGCTCGTTGGCAAGCAAAACATTACACAACATCAACAAATATTGTTTTGGTATGCATCAAACATAACAAAACAATATTTGTATAGTAAGCAGTGTACAACACCAGGCACATAGAGGACATTCAAAGCATTGTTTTTTTTTTAAGAAATTAATTACCTGTGTCTGCAGTGCAGAGTGAGGCAACCTTCTCTGGAGCACCCTTGATGAAGACCTCCAGGGCAGTGCTGGTCTTGCTGCGAGTTACCACTGTCATTCGCTGTTCCCGTGACTCAAATGGGAAGGTCTTGAGGATTGCCACCTGGTGCAAGTGTGGGTCCACACCTTCCCTAGCCCCAGGCTGAACCACTGCCGAAGTCACCATACCGTAGTCTGGGTTCTCTACATATGATGGCTCCTGCAGCGTCTAAAATGACAAGTTTTATTATCCCTTAGTGAGTTTAATATTGCAAATGAAAAACCAGAATTTATTGAAATGAAATCGAATACAAACATGATGTTGAAAACATGAGTAATAAAGGAGATATATGTGCTGAAAATATCAAACCAACCAAGGTAAGACTTTCAGTAATGGATTCAAGTTGGACAAATTTGAATTTAGAAAGGAAGTACAGTGGACCCCTGGTTAACGGCCATAATTCGTTCCAGAATGCTGTTCAAGTGCCATTACCGAACGAATTTATTAACTTAAAGAATAATGTAAATTAGAGTAGTCTTTTTGGACTCCCAAACATACACTTACAAAAGCACTTAAAAAAATACACTTACATGGGGTCCACTGTACAGTGTAACCTCGGTTTTTGTCTTTAATTCGTTCCAGAAAGTCTGACGAAAATCGAATTTGACGAAAACTGAAGCAATATTTCCCATAAGAAGTAATGTAAATCCAATTAATCCATTCCAGACACACAAAAGTATTAATAAAAAATACATTTTATAGAGAATAACTATAGTTTTACATACAGAAAACAATGAGAAATAAATACAGAGCACTAATGAAATGGATAAATGAACATTTAAATCACTTTTACCTTTATTGAAGACTCTTGTTGGCGTATGGAAGACGGCGAGGAGGGGAGAGGGAGGAGGAGAGGTCATTGTTTAGAAGGAGAATCCCCTTCCATAAGGACTTCAGGTATCAAGTCCCTATCTGGGGTTACTTCCCTTCTTTGTCTTTTACTGGCACTAGGACCAGCTTGAGTCACTGTACCCCTGTCGCACAAAAAATCTGTCCAGAGAGGTCTCTTTCTGGCATCTCTTTAAGATTTGCCTAAAATGGAACAAGGCATTGTCATTGAACATGTTGCAGACACAGTTTGCAACAGCTTTGTTAGGGTGATATTTCTCCACAAAACTTTGCAACTCACTCCACTTTGCACACATGTCCTTAATCACTGAAGAAGGCACATTCTTCCCTCTCTCTTCCTCGTCTGAAGCAATTTCCTCAGCTGCGATCTGTTGCTGTTCCAGTTGAAGGTCTTGCAGTTCTTCAGTGGTTAGCTCTTCCCTGTGGTCATCCACCAACTCTTCCACTTTCGTACTTTGCTATGAGTTCTTTCTTGAATTCTATCGTGTTTCTCGCCTTCTTCATCAAAGGGCTGGCACTCGGAACTTTCTTTGGCCCCATGGTGGCTTATTTAGCAGTCGCACTCAATAAACAAGCACAGAAAACAATGGATTATTATGAAATGTTTCATGTGAATGCGCAGGGTAATGTTCACTTGACAAGAAACAAAGCCAGACTGACTCAGAATGCGTGCATGGGATGCTTTGTGTGGCATAGGCAGATGAAAACGTTCAGTACGGCGGGCAAAAACCGAGGTGATGAACGAAAACTGGGACAATATTTTGTCAAAGAAAGTTGTCGAAAACCAGGGCAAACAAAAACCGAGGTTCCACTGTAGGAAAATACTGGTCTGGTAATGGAGTTATAGATGAGTGGAACAAACTCCTAGGTAGCGTCACTGAAGGAAGCATAGTGGAACCTCAGTTGTTGAACGCTCTACTTCTCGAACAAATCAGAGTTTAAACAAGGAATTCAAGAAAAAAATGTCCTGGTTTTTGTACTTGCTCTTGGTTGTCAAATGACAATGCTCTCAAGGTCGAAGAATTTAAAAAAACAAATATACAGTGGGCCCAAGAATTTCGGTCATAATTCGTTCCAGAAGGCTGCTCAAGTGCCATTACCGAACGAATTTGCTCCCTTAAGGAATAATGTCAAGTAGGTTAGTCCATTTCAGACCCCCAAAAATACACTTACAAAAGCACTTACAATAATACACTTAAATAACTGTTCGAGTTTTGAGGTGACCGAAACTCGGGGGTCCACTGTATATACTTTTTCTTATGAAATGGCAGAGAATCTTTTTCTGAAGGTAAAGAAATTTGATGGAAAACTTATGGAATTACGCTATCGCGAAGTTAGAGGTTTCGGCGATGTTTACGCATCAGCGATTTTGCCCACTTTGAGCCCTATTTTGGGCCAATTACATTGTTCCAGTCAACCAAATTCATAGCTATGTATTTCGCTAGAACTCCTTTCATTCTATCGACTGAGTACAAGAAACTGCCCATTTACTTATTTCAACTACCCAATAAAGTGATCTAAAATACTAATTTGGCCAATTTCACACAAAATTCAAGAAATCCCAATTTCAAAATAGGTTCCAAAATAAACAATGCAGACATTCCTGGCACTAAAATAACATTTTCTCTGTTCATTAGTCACGTATCCTGGCCCCTCTTATATTACATATGCTTTTCATTTTGAATTTTTATTCACACAAAAAATAGAAGATTTACTGTTATTCAGAATACTGCATAATTTCATAAAAAATATCAGCACATTCGTAAATGTATATTAGACCCACCAGTTGATGTGTATTGGACGCGTGACGTGATTGACTTACTCTTGAACATCGGCAAAAATCAAATATTTCTGCTACTTTTAGTCAGTAAATCATTTAAAATCATGTCGATTTCTGTAGTATATCTTCTATTCTATCAAATGAGACCAAGAAAACGAAAATACAACCATATATACCATACAAAAATACACTGCAAAGTTGCTTTTAAACCAAAAACATGGTCGCAGTTTTTTTTCTCATTATGCACTGCATGATGGAGCAATTTTTTTTATACTGCGCACACTGACCATGCAGACCCATTCTCTCACATGGAGGCCTACCAGCTTTCTCCCGCAAGATTTAATTTTCATTTACTGTACAGTACAGTGAATCCTCGGTTAGCGGCCGTTCCTGTTAGCGGCCAACTCGGTTAGCTGCCGGGTTTACGGCTCCCGGTTAGCAGCCGTTATTTCGGTTAGCGGCCGTATGGGACGCGTCAGTCCGCCAGCTGGGGCCGCTTGCGCTTCTGCTCATTCATCCAAACATTTTGCTTGTTTTCCATTGTTTTTTGTCAGCGCAACTGCGAAATAAGTAACCATGGCTCCCAAGAAAGTTCCTAGTAAAGTTCCTGTGGCAAAGAGAGTGAGAAACACTATGGAATTTAAGAGAGAGGTGATTGAGAAATATGAGAGTGGTATGCGGGTGCTGGAACTTGCCAGGATGTTTGGGAAAAACAAATAAACAATTACAACCATCCTGTCAAAGAAAGAACAAATCAAGGAGGATGATGTTGCCAAAAGAGTAAATGTGCTTACGAAACAAAGGTCACCAATAATGGAACAAATGAAAAAGTTATTGTTATTGTGGATTAAAGAAAAGCAAATAGTGGGAGACAGTGTAGTGGAGTCTGTTATTTGTGAGAAGGCAAGGCATTTGCATGAAGATCTTTTGAAGAAAACTCCTGGAACAAGTGCTGCTGGTAGTGAATTTAGGGCCAGCAAAGGCTGGTTTGAGAGATTTAAGAAGCGTAGTGGCATACACAGTGTTGTAAGGCATGGTGAGGCTGCAAGTTCAGACAAACATTCTGCTGAAAAGTTTGTGCAGGAATTTCAGGACTACATAAAGAGTGAAAATCTGAAACCCCAACAAGTGTTTAACTGTGACGAAACAGGCTTGTTTTGGAAGAAAATGCCCAACAGGACCTACATCACACAGGAGGAAAAGACACTGCCAGGACACAAGCCTATGAAAGACAGACTAACTCTCATGTTCTGTAGTAATGCTAGTGGAGATTTCAAAGTGAAGCCTTTACTAGTGTATCACTCTGAAAATCCCAGAGTGTTCAAGAAAAACAGTGTCGCCAAGGCTAATTTGTGTGTGATGTGGAAGGCTAACAGTAAGGCATGGGTCACGAGGGAAATTTTCCTTGATTGGTTCAATGAAGTGTTTGGAGCCAGTGTGAAGAAATACTTCCTGGAAAATAAACTGGAACTCAAGTGCCTCTTGGTAATGACTAAATGGTGGAGGAGTTTCGTTTCATCACTGTGAAGTTCTTGCCCTCAAATACCACTCCTCTCATCAAGCCCATGGACCATCAGATCATTGCAAACTTCAAAAAACTGTACACCAAAGCAATGTTTCAAAGGTGCTTTGATGTGACCTCAGACACTGCATTGACCCTAAGAGAGTTCTGGAAAGATCACTTCAATATCCTCCATTGCATAAACCTTATATTGGGATGGATTGACTTCCAGGACTTTGAACTCTGCTTGGAGAAAATTGTGGCCAGAATGTGTCCAAGGGAGGGATTTTGAAGGGTTTGGGGCTGACCTTGATGAGCCTATGGAAGTTGTGGAAAGTATTGTGGCATTGGGAAATTCCATGGGGTTGGATGTGAGTGGCGAGGATGTGGAAGAGTTGGTGGAGGACCACAATGAAGAGCTAACCACTGTAGAGCTGCAAGAGCTTCATTTGGAACAGCAACAGACCACAGCTTAGGAAATTGCTTCAGAGGAGGAGGAAGAGTGATGAAAGAAGGTGCCTTCTTCAAAGATTAAGGACATTTGTGCAAAGTGGAGTGAAGTGCAAACATTTATGGAGGAATATCACTCTAACAAAGCTGTTTGTTACAGGCCGTGTCTGTGACATGTTCAATGACAATCTTGTGTCCCATTTTAGGGAAATTTTAAAGAGATGCCAGAAATAGAGCTCTCTGGACAAATATTTAGTGCCACAGGTGTGCAGTGACTCTCAAGCTGGTCCTAGTGGCATTAAAAAACAAAGAAGGGAAGTAACCCGGAAAAGGACTTGGTACCTGAAGTCTTTATGGAAGGGGATTCCCCTTCCGAACAACAGTAACTCCTCCATCCTCTCCCCTCCTCCTGTCTTCCAAACATCAACAAGTCTTCAATAAAGGTAAGTGTCATGTTATTACTGTTTTATTCTTCATGTCTCATTGTTTTCTCTGTAGGTAAATGTATATTTAATGTAAAAAACTTATTTTTTTTAATACTTTTGGGTGTCTGGAACGGATTAATTGAATTTACATTATTTCTTATGGGAAAAATGAATTCGGAAATCGTCAAATTCGGGTTTAGTCACACTCTCAGAAATGGATTAATTACGATAACCGGGGGTCCACTGTAACATAATTTCGTCAACAACGACAAATTGCCATCTACATAGTCATAAACCAGTTTGAACCTTCTGCTAAGATACACCACACTGGCTTTGAAAGTTTGAGGTCAATGAGGATAGGTATTCTCTAGTTATCACACGGAGACTAATGTCCCTAAATACACCAGCACTGTAAGTATGCAGCATCCTCTCAAAGATACCTTACTATGTGCCTCAAGCAGTATTACTCTGTATTATTCTCTGATCTATACTTACCTCATCCATTGTGTGGAAAAGACACTTATGTACAGTTCAGAGCATTTAGGAAACGTTTTGCTATGAGTGGCTTCTTCAGGCGAAACGTTTCCTTTAATAAATTTCCTTCTTGTCGGTATCACCATACCATTTTTCACTCATCTATAGTATTTGTGTCTAGTATTTACTAGAGTAAATCATCTTCAGCCAATAATATCTCAACAAAGAGCGGCTGTACGAACGATTACCCAGTCTAGTGCCAGGAAACCACTTATAGGTATTCCTTTAAGGATATCTAAAAACATATACATAAGATGTCACCTCATCTGGGCTTCCAGGCTACAGTGACAGCATGCCATGCCCCTTCCTTCGGTATAAATATCTTGGTTCTAAGAGGATACTAAATGACATGATACTAAATTACTTTACCATGGTATCTTACCCAGCCTATTCCATCAAATATTTTGACATCCAGAGGGTAACCCACAAGCCTGCCATCGATGAGGGCGAGTGAGTGGCAAGATGCCAGGGCCTTGGTCAAGGGCTGGTCAGGTGACAACTGCATCAGGTCCTCTACAGGTGATACCAGGTCACCTCTCACACATGGCACCACTCCAGCTAGTGCAAGGTCATCCTCGGTCAGTGTCCCTGTCTGTATATGTAATGCAGTTTATATATTACAAGTGAACACCCTCATCCACAAACAAAATAGTATAACAAGAAAAGTTCCCAAAATTTAAGTCATAAAGCAGTCTCTCAGACACAATAAAGAGATCACATAAACGAATATTGTTTAGTATGTCAGGAACATAAGATAATTAAAGTGTTAGATAACATTTTGGACTTAATTATTCTTCATGTATATTGCATTCAAACTACGTGGCACCGGAACTTAATCTGTAGCTTTCTGTATAGCAGACACCTTGAATGAGGGTTTCAAGGTTTGCTGAATGAGTGTACCCTCAGTGTAGTACAGTTTGTGGGTAGTTAACAATCTTTCCTTTACGAGGTAATTGTCATTTATCATCTTTGTTGTCACGAAGCAGGTTCCACAGTTATTATATACATCCATTCACTTGTAGCTTTTTAAATCCTCTGGTATATAAATCCTCTGGTGTATATGGACTTTATGAAAAAAATGAAATGGTTCATGATGTATGGATACATCAGTGGTGGTAAGGACATTGTCTGACCACAATGACTTATCATTTTCTATGGATCCTTACCATTTATAGGCTTTAACTTCATTTATATCTCACTCTTTCCTGTATATAAAACCACCTGCATGCTTTACAGCTCAATTTTTTTTTTTTTAAGTTTTACTCAGTTTTGATGTTTACTGTCTGGTATGGCTGCTGATTCAAGTTACTCTGCTCATCACTACGTGTGCACTTTATCATCAGGTGTGTGCACTATCACCACATGTTTGCACTTTATCATTAGGTGTGTGCACTATCACCACGTGTTTGCACTTTATCATCAGGTGTGTGCACTATCACCACGTGTGTGCACTATCATCATGTGTGTGCACTATCGCCACATGTGTGCACTTTATCATCAGGTGTGTGCACTATCACCATGTGTGTGCACTATTGCCACGTTTGTGCACTTTATCATCAGGTGTGTGCACTCTGCATGCTAATGTCAATCATGTGTGATTCATCGATTATATAAAGATTTAAAACAAATTATTTCATGACTGACACTTCACATTTTTTGGCTTTAATGTGCCAGTGGGAAAAGAGAAAGCCTATGACACTAATAAATTTGGGAAATATCTATTTGTAAATACAAGAATAAACTTATGAACATGGTAACCAATTCTTATTGAACAGTTTGTCACACAATTTCTTCAGCATTCCAGTTACTGTAGCATTCACTGCCTCCTGAATTACTTTCCATTAGTCTGCTAATTTTTGTAAAAATACAATTTTGTAATGAGCTTTCTGCATAACTTCTGCCTATGTGCAATTGTGACCTTGTGTTTTCCATGTTGACAGTGCATTAACATGACTTGTATACATTTGTTTCATTTTTTTTTTTTATTAACACATCGGCCGATTCCCATCAAGGCAGGGTGGCCCGAAAAAGAAAAACTTTCATCATCATTCACTTCATCACTGTCTCGCCAGAGGGGTGCTTTACACTACAGTTATAAAACTGCAACATTAACACCCCTCCTTCAGAGTGCAGACACTGTACTGCCCATCTCCAGGACTCAAGTCCGGCCTGCTGGTTTCCCTGAATCCCTTCATAAATGTTACTTTGCTCACACTCCAACAGCACGTCAAGTAATAAAAACCATTTGTCTCCATTAACTCCTATCAAATACGCTCACAAATGCTTGCTGGAAGTCCAAGCCCCTCGCACACAAAACCTCCTTTACTCCCTCCCTCCAACCTTTCCTAGGCCGACCCCTACCCCGCCTTCCCTCCACTACAGATTTATACACTCTCGAAGTCATTCTGTCTCGTTCCATTCTCTCTACATGTCCAAACAGCCTCAACAACCCCTCCTCAGCTCTCTGGATAATAGTTTTGGTAATACCATATTAACAGTTATTGGGGTATTTTCAGTCTTTTCAACATTTCTTAGTAACTCAATCTTTTTTTTTTAGTTATGGGAGCCTTTTTGCAATGCATTTCTGTACACATTGATTTAGGCATGGTTAATACACCACACTGCGTTTTCCAACTGTAGCCTAAAATACCTTGTGAGCAGATTTTAAAATTTTCCTAGTCATGCATATGAAGGCTGTTTTAAAATCAGACAGTGTCACAAGTTTCTCATGATTTAATTAACATGATTTTTCCTGCCAGAATCTTTTATGTATAACTCACAGATCCTTCTCTCTCTTTGGCTCCTTAAACATATACAGTGGTACCCGACTTACGATGGTCCCCAAACACACCCTTTTATGTAAGTTTATTTTTTTAAATGCTTTTGTAAGTGTAATTTTGGGGGTCTAAACAGACTAGTCTATTTTACATTATTTCTTAAGGAGATAAATTCGTTTGGTAATGGCACTTGAACAGCATTCTGAACGAAAAATATCGTAACTCGAGGTACCACTGTACAGTGGTACCTGAGCTTACGATGTCCCAAACACGCTTTTATGTAAATTTTTTTAAATGCTTTTTAGTATATTTTTGGGGGTGTAAAAGGACTAGTCTATTTTACATTATTCCTTATGGGGATAAATTCGTTTGGTAATGGCACTTGAACAGCATTCTCGAACGAAAAAATATCGTAACTCGAGGTACCACTGTACAATAATTATTATTCATGTGGCCTGTAATTGCTTATTCTTATCTCCAATACACAGCATTTATATATAAAATTTTGTCATATAAGATAAGATACTTTATTTCAGCATGATACAATGTATAGATGTGAATGACATTAAGGTGTACATGTAGAAAGACCCTTAATATGCAGAGCATTTCGGGCAAACCTAAGACTAACTTAAGATTAATGAGGCAATAGCAAATTTAGTAGTTTTATATATACAGTCTCTTAGGTCAAGGTGGTCCAACAATGCGCCTGAGGTTTGATTTTTTTTGTGTGTGGCCCGCGAGCACTCATATTTATATGTATCTGCGACGTTAAAGTTATGTATGTGAAATAATTCTAGGTTACTAGAATTTCAATGTTACAGTAAAGAGAGAGAATTCCACTCCATGACATGATTAATACTACTGTACTGTACATGTGTTTGGGGAAAAAGAAGTTGCCAGGAAATATGAAAGTGTGTCATTATCTCATCAAACAGTTGTGAGAAGAGTAAATGAACTTAATGAATATATTTCTTTAAAATTGAAAGATATAATGAAACACTGCAAATACTTTTCATTGGCTTTAGACGAAAGTACAAATATCAGTGACACAAGCCAGTTGCTTATATTCACACGTATTGTAGATGAGGATTTCATGGTACATGAAGAACTAGTCAAGATAAAACCCTTGAGTGGTGGTACAAGAGGCTCAGATATTTATGTTGCTCTCGACTCTGTTGTCAATGAATATGGAGGATTTGAAAAGTGTTGCTGTATTGTACCAGATGGTGCAAGAACTATAACCAGCAGTAATGTGGGATTAATTGGCTTGCTGAAGGAAAATAGAGTTGATTGTATCACATTACACTGCATTATCTACCAATTAGCATCATGTGGCAAGGTATTACAGATAAGTAATGTCATGCAGTATTGTCAGTGTAGTGAATTTAATCAGAGGCAGTAATAAGTCATAGAGACAGAAAATTCATACCTTTCCCTGAAGAACTGAATGCAGAATTCAGTAACCTACCTCAGGTATCAGGTTCCTGAGTGCTGGAAAAATGTTCCAGCATTTATTTGCTCTTAAGAAAGATATCCTTTCATTTCTTCAAAATGAACAGCTGAGCAATACACAAGTGTACCAAACTCAGCTGCAAGAGACTTTCTTTGCACCCTAGCATTCCTAACAGATATGACAGTTCACTTGAATGTGCTGAATCTGAGCTTACAAGGCAAACAACAAAATATTTCTCAACTAGTTGGCCACACTGAAGTTTTCTGCAAGAAGCTGCAGCTATT
Organism: Cherax destructor; assembly: GCA_009830355.1. NCBI lineage: Eukaryota > Metazoa > Arthropoda > Malacostraca > Decapoda > Parastacidae > Cherax > Cherax destructor. Next base: position 36,731 of record WNWK01008889.1, on the reverse strand, counting down.
CAGTGTGAGTATTTAAGAAAGAATGATCTTGGACACTTTAATTCTCGTCATGAATTCATGGCATATGATATCGAGTCAGACTTTTCATGTTCTGTCAGAAAAACTGAAATTTCGTCTAGTGAGTTTGAGAAAACATATAGAGACTGAAAAGCTGAAACCCTGTCTCCCTGTCTCTACCATTTCTTATGAAATGGTAGAGAATCTTTTTTTGAAGGTAATAAAACAAGAAGTACGAAATTTGATTGAAAATTGACGAAATTATGCTCTCGTGAATTTTGATGTGTCAATGATATTTGCGCATCAGCGATTTTGCCGACTTTGACTCCCATTTTAGGCCAATTACATTATTCCAGTCGACCAAATTCTTAGCTATTTCACTAGTATTACTTCAATTCTATCGATTGAGCACAAGAAATCGCACAGTCAACTGTTTCAACTACAAAATAAAGTGATTGGAAATTGGTAATTTAGCCAATTTAACTCAAAGTTCAAAATATTCCAAATTCAAAATAGGGTGCAGAATAAACAATGCAGGCATTCCTGGCCCTAAACTAACATTTCCTCTGTTCATTAATTACGTTTTCAGAAATGAATTCCATTTCGATTTTTTATTCACATAATGAATTTTTATTCAAACCAAAAAATGGAAGATTTACTGTTATGCAATACTGTAATAATTGTACAAATAATATCACCACATTTGTGAACGTATATTAGACCCACCAGCTGGCGTGTATTAGACGTGTGAGGTCATTTGTTTACTCTTGAACATCGGCAAAAATTGAACATTTCCGCTACTTTGAGCTCAGTTTCAAGCCATTTCCAGTACTAAAACCAATCAAAATCATCTCTATATCTGTAATATATCTTCCATTCTATCAAAAGAGACCACGAAATCGCAAATACAACTATAAATAGTATACGAAAAAACACTGCAAAGTCGCTGTTTTAACCCTTTAACTGTCCAAACGTAGATATACGTTTGTATGCATACTGCTCCGAACGTAGATCTACGTTTTATTTTTCATTTGTTCAAATTTAGCGCGATAGGCCTAAGTCGCTTAGACATGAGAGAATGGGTCTGCACCCTCAGTGTGCGCAGTGTGAAAAAAATCTGGGACGCCTGGGTACCACATGGTAGCCCCAGTTAGTTTCAGCTCCATCGTGGGTCAACATCATGGCACATCCTCGTGATTCACTCACACCTCGTTGTATTAACACTCTACTATTCTCGGAAAGTGATAGAGAACGCGAGCTTAGTGGATTAGACAGTTATATAGCCACTAATAATCAAGGAATTAGTGAAACTATTGATGACAACCCAGATGACCCTCAGCCCATCACCTCTGTGGTGGCCAGTATGGCCAGTGTGGACAGTGTGGCCATACCAGACCCTCAGCCCAGCACCTCTGGGGTGGCCAGTGTGGCCATACCAGACCCTCAGCCCAGCACTTCTGGGGTGGCCAGTGTGGCCACAGACCCTCAGCCCAGCACCTCTGGGGTTGCTAGTGCTACTACCCAAAGGCAACTCCGCAAGAGGAAATTATCATTTTCCATGTGTTATAATAATGACGATAGTGAAAGTGATATAAGTGACGATGATGAAATCGATTTTATGCCCATAGACGATTCGTCGAGTGAAAGTGATTATCATTATTCCCCAGTGAAACGCGCTTTTGGGCGTCATTAGCTACTTTCAGGCAGTGTGCCATATGCAGTCAGAGGCAAGGGTCATGGCAGGTCACAATCCAAAACCCCTGCCACTGATAGTGAAAGTGATAATGAAGGAGAGTATGCTGGGATGGAGGAAGAGGTGGTGGGTGGCATCATGCCTGGTCCTCGTGGCGCGGTGTGTGGACAGACAAAGGACCACGCGGCACCCTCTCAACCATGTGCTGGCCCCACTCCCGTCCCTCCTCCTTCTCCCCCACGTCCCATGCCACAGGTCCACCCTGCACCAGCTGATCGGGAATGGAATTGGACTGAACATACACCATTCGTGCCACATCCTTTCAATTTTGATGACAGTGGAAGTGGCATCATGCCACACTGTCCCATCACAAATGAGTCTACTGAGTTAGACTATTTTCAACTATACTTTGATGAACCGATAATGAACCTGATTGTTACCCAGACCAACCTGTACTACCAGTATACAATGGACCATGTAGATGTTACAGAATCGTCACAGCTGAAATGTATTTATTCCTTGGCACTGTCATGCTTATGCCACACACATATAAGAACAATATAGCAAACTACTGGTCCACAGACTCCTTCATTAGCACTCCAATCTTCCGTGACCTCCTTTCCTGCAACAGATTCATTCTGTTGCTGAGAATGTTGCATTTCTCAGACAGGAATACACCAAACCGAAATGACCACCTTTACAAAATCCGGGAATTGTTTATGTATCTCAAGCAAAAATTCAGTGCCTACTTTTATCCATTCAAGAACATTGTTGTTGATGAGTCCTTGATTCTGTTCAAGGGACGACTGTCATTCAAACAATATATACCAAGCAAACGTAATCACTTTGGTATAAAACTGTTTGTTATGTGTGACTGTGAGACTGGTCTTGTGTTGGATGTCATTATCTACACAGGGAAAAATACACTCGATGATACCAGGCGCATGTTGGGCATTTCTGGTGATGTTGTTCGCAAGATGATGCAACCATACCTTGGCAAAGGTCATACATTGTTCACAGACAACTGGTACACAAGCCCTATGCTTGCTGATTTCCTACGTGTGAACAATACTGATATATGTGGAACAGTGAGAAGAAACAGAAAACACATGCCAAAGTTCACTGGAGGAAGTGTAGTGCAAGCGTTTCATGCCAATGACATCATGGCACTGACATGGCATGACAAAAGGGATGTGACATTGCTGTCACCCATCCACAGAAATGAGATGGTACAAACAGACAGAATCAGCAAGCTCAACAATCAACCTGTTGAAAAACCAGCTGTTGTCATCGACTATATGAACAATATGCGACTAGTTGATAAGTGTGACATGATGATAGGCTTTGTTGACTGTGTTCGTAGGAGTCGCAAGTGGTATATAAAAGTGTTTTTCCACCTTGTTGACATTGCAATGCTCAATGCCTTCAACATGTTCGAAATAAAGCCTGGTAAGCGACAACAATATGCGGAATTCACCCTAAATGTCATCAAGCAGATAGCGAGAAAGTATGGTACCACACCTATACCTGCCACTCCACAGCGACCTGTCACCCCACAACAGCGACCTGTCACCCCACAACCAGAAGGGTAAGTGCCTAACCGAATAATCCCTAACTGTCACTGCCTGATACCATTACCATCTACTCCAAAGAAGAAGTACTCTCAGAAAAAGTGTATTGTGTGTGCTTACACTACACAGCGACCCCAAGTGCGAAAAGACACACGATACATGTGTCAGCAATGTGGAGTGGCACTCTGTATGAATCCATGCTTCTTGGAGTATCATACAGTGGTGGACTTCTAGAAACATAAATGGGATCTGTAAATACCTTGTATATATATGTAAACAATAGTATGTGATTGAACAAGATGTACAAATTCATCAATCAGTGTGAACATGTGTGTTTGTGACAGTATGATTACTAATTCAGTACCAAACATTTGTGTCTAAACAAGAATTGGCAATGATATCAAAAGATCTGCATCAAAACATTATTATCATAGCATGAAAACAACAGAAAATGGAAAAAAAGAAAAAAAAAACGATAAATGTTTATAGTTTCTGCAAGCGGCAGTGCTCCATGTTGCCGACACCACATCATTTAGCACCAACTTCGCGGGTTTATATCTCTGGTCAAGAAATTTTGCTGAAAACAAGAAAATTTTTTGGAGTGAGATAAACAAGGTAAGAAAGCCTAGGGAACGAATGGATTTGTCAGTTAAAAACAGAGTAGGGGAGTTAGTAGATGGGGAGCTGGAGGTATTGGGTAGATGGTGGGAATATTTTGAGGAACTTTTAAATGTTGATAAAAAAGGGAGGCGGTAATTTCATGCACTGGCCAGGGAGGTATAACATCGTTTAGGAGTGAAGAAGAGCAGGATGTGAGTGTGGGGAAGGTGCGTGAGGCATTACGTAGACTGAAAGTGGGTAAAGCAGCTGGAACTGACGGGCTCATGACAGAAATGTTAAAAGCAGGGGGATATAGTGTTGAAGTGGTTGGTATTTTTGTTTAATAAATGTATGTAGGTAGTAGGTTGGTAGACAGCAACCACCCAGGGAGGTACTACCGTCCTGCCAGGTGACTGTGAAACAGAAACCTGAAACTGTTTTACATGATGGTAGGATTGCTGGTGTCTTTTTTCTGTCTCATAAACACGCTGGATAACAGGTACAGTGGTACCTCGAGTTACGATGGTCCCCAAAATCGCCCTTTTATGTAAGTTTATTTTTTTAAATGCTTTTGTAGGTATATTTTTGGGGTTGTAAAAGGACTAGTCTATTTTACATTATTCCTTATGGGGATAAATTCGTTTGGTAATGGCACTTGAACAGCATTCTCGAACGAAAAAATATCGTAACTCGAGGTACCACTGTATATCTAGCTACTTCTACTTACACTTTAGGTCACACTACACAGGCATGCACATGCATATACATACATACACACATCTAGGTTTTTCTTCTTTTTCTTAATAGCTCTTGTTCTTTTTATTTTCTCTATTGTCCATGGGGAAGTGGAAAAGAATCTTTCCTCCGTAAGCCATGCGTGTCGTATGAGGCGACTAAAATGCCAGGAGCAATGGGCTAGTAACCCCTTCTCCTGTACACATTTACTAAAAAAGAGAAGAAGAAAAACTTTATAAAACTGGGTTGTTTGAATGTGCGTGGATGTAGTGCGGATGATAAGAAAGAGATGATTGCTGATGTTATGAATGAAAAGAAGTTGGATGTCCTGGCCCTAAGCGAAACAAAGCTGAAGGGGGTAGGCGAGTTTTAGTGGGGATAAATAAATGGGATTAAGTCAGGAGTATCTGAGAGAGTTAGAGATAAGGAAGGGGTAGCAATAATGTTGAAGGATCAGTTATGGAAGGAGAAGAGGGAATATAAATGTGTAAATTCAAGGATTATGTGGATTTAAATAAGGGTCGGATGCGAAAAGTGGGTCATAATAAGCGTGTATGCACCTGGAGAAGAGAGGAGTGTAGAGAAGAGAGAGAGATTTTGGGAGATGTTAAGCGAATGTATAGGAACTTTTGAACCAAGTGAGAGAGTAATTGTGGTAGGGGACCTAAATGCTAAAGTGGGAGAAACATGCAGAGAGGGTGTAGTAGGTAAGTTTGGGGTGCCAGGTGTAAATGATAATGGGAGCCCTTTGATTGAACTTTGTATAGAAAGGGGTTTAGTTATAGGTAATACATATTTTAAGAAAAAGAGGATAAATAAGTATACAAGATATGATGTAGGGTGTAATGACAGTAGTTTGTTGGACTATGTATTGGTAGATAAAAGACTGTTGAGTAGACTTCAGGATGTACATGTTTATAGAGGGGCCACAGATATATCAGATCACTTTTTAGTTATAGCTACAGTAGGAGTAAAAGGTAGATGGGATACAAGGAAAATAGAATCAGTAAGTAAGAGAGAGGTGAAGGTTCATAAACTAAAAGAGGAGGCAGTTAGGGTAAGATATAAACAACTATTGAAGGATAGATGGGCTAGTGAGAGTGTAGGCAATGGGGTCGAAGATGTATGGGGTAGATTTAAAAATGTAGTGTTAGAGTGTTCAGCAGAAGTTTGTGGTTACAGGCGAGTGGGTGCGGGAGGGAAGAAGAGCGATTGTTGGAATGATGATGTAAAGAGAGTAGTAAGAGAGAAAAAGTTAGCATATGAGAGGTTTTTACAAAGTAGAAGTGATGCAAGGAGGGAAGAGTATATGGAGAGAAAAAGAGAGGTTAAGAGAGTGGTGAAGCAATGTAAAAAGAGAGCAAATGAGAGAGTGGGTGAGATGTTATCAGCAAATTTTGTTGAAAATAAGAAAAAGTTTTGGAATGAGATTAAAAAGTTGAGGAAGCCTAGGGAACAAATGGATTTGACAGTTAAAAATAGGAGAGGAGAGTTATTAAATGGAGAGTTAGAGGTATCAGGAAGATGGAGAGAATATTTTGAGGAGTTGTTAAATGTTGATGAAGACAGGGAAGCTGTGATTTCGTGTGTAGGGCAAGGAGGAATAACATCTTGTAGGAGTGTGGAAGAGCCAGTTGTGGGTGTAGGGGAAGTTCGTGAGGCAGTGGGTAGAATGAAAGGGGGTAAGGCAGCTGGGATTGATGGGATAAAGATAGAAATGTTAAAAGCAGGTGGGGATATAGTTTTGGAGTGGTTGGTGCTATTATTTAATAAATGTATGGAAGAGGGTAAGGTACCTAGGGATTGGGAGAGAGCATGTATTGTTCCTTTGTATAAAGGCAAAGGGGACAAAAGAGAGTGCAAAAATTATAGGGGAATAAGTCTGTTGAGTGTACCTGGTAAAGTGTATGGTAGAGTTATTATTGAAAGAATTAAGAGTAAGACAGAAAGCAGGATAGCAGATGAACAAGGGGGCTTTAGGAAAGGTAGGGGTGTGTAGACCAAGTGTTTACAGTGAAAATATAGGTGAACAGTATTTGGATAAGGGTAAAGATGTTTTGTGGCATTTATGGATTTGGAAAAGGCGTATGATAGGGTAGATAGGGGCAATGTGGCAGATGTTGCAGGTGTATGGAATAGGAGGTAGGTTACTGAAAGCAGTGAAGAGTTTTTATGAGGATAGTGAGGCTCAGGTTAGAGTGTGTAGGAGGGAAGGGGACTATTTCCCAGTAAAAGTGGGCCTTAGACAAGGATGTGGGATGTCACTGTGGTTGTTCAATATATTTATAGATGGGGTTGTAAGAGAAGTGAATGCGAGGGTCTTGGCAAGAGGTGTGGGGCCAAGTTTTCATGGTAAGGGAGAACCAACATATTTTTGGTTGAATAAGGGACAACCAACCTTATTCAACCAAAAATATGTTGGTTCTCCCTTACCATGAAAACTTGGTTGATATGCCTTCTTTTCTTAAGAATTTTAATATCAAAGTTGTATTTAAAAATCTTGATACAGTAAAAGACTTTTGATAAAAATTCCCCCAAAATGCTGACGGATGTGTCTATAAGATTCCCTGTAAAATATGTGATAAAGTTTATTATGGTCAAACTGGTAAAAGTCTTGAACTAAGATTAAAACAACATAAATATAGCATTAGAACTGGACAAGATTCTAATGCTCTATTTATTCATGTGAGAGACTTTAACCATCCAATTGATTTTCAAAATGCTGAGAAGGTTGTATCAAGCAAGTCCATGGTTGAGAGGAATATAATAGAATCATGTTTCATTAAAAGCAGTTTTGAAAATAATTTGAATATTTCTTTTGGTTTATATAAATTGGATTCATTTATAATTAATAAAATTTGGGAAGAATTTAATGATAAATTGGATTAATCTTAATTCTTGGGAAGAGTTTCAGGTCCTTTCTTATGTTCCTCTTCACAGAGTCGTGAGATGTTACGCTACTGTGAGGTGCTGTCTTTGTTAGTGTGATGTGACTGTGAGGTGTATTCTGCCCCTTTATAAGCCTCCTTCTCACGTTTCCTTTTATAGTTGCTTGATAATGTGAGTAGTCACGAAAGCGCTTGGAATTCTTCTATTTTTTCATAGTGGTTGTCTTGCATATATATATATATATATATATATATATATACAGTGGTACCCCGACTTACGATATTTTTTCATTCCAGAATGCTGTTCAAGTGCCATTACCAAACGAATTTATCTCCATATGAAATGATGTAAAATAGACTAGTCCTTTTAGACCCCCAAAATTACACTTACAAAAGCATTTAAAAAAATAAACTTACATAAAAGGGTGAGTTTGGGGACCATTGTAAGTCGGGGTACCACTGTATATATATATATTTCTTCCTCCGTAAGCCATGCGTGTCGTAAGAGGCGACTAACATGCTGGGAGCAAGGGGCTAGTAACCCCTTCTCCTGTATATATTACTAAATGTAAAATGGGAAACTTTCGTTTTTCATTTTGGGCCACCCCACTTCGGTGGGAAACGGCCGACGTGTTGAAAGAAAGAATATATATATATATATACAGTGGTACCTCGAGTTACGATATTTTTTCGTTCGAGAATGCTGTTCAAGTGCCATTACCAAACGAATTTATCCCCATAAGGAATAATGTAAAATAGACTAGTCCTTTTACACCCCCAAAAATATACTTACAAAAGCATTTAAAAAATAAACTTACATAAAGGGCGATTTTGGGAACCATCGTAACTCAGGTACCACTGTATATATATATATATATATTATATATATATATATATATATATATATATATATATATATATATATATATATATATATATATATATATATATAATTTTGGTTTGGATGAGCAGCACAACTCCTTGACCCCCTCTGTTCTCTCTATCTTTCCTCAGGATCTGATATCCAATTAGAAAGATTGTGTCTGTTATTCCCGTGACCTTGGCTTCTGTGAGTGCTATGATGTCTGGGGATGCCTCCATGATTCTTTCCTGTCACTCCTCACACTTATTCATTATTCCATCTGCGTTAGTGTACCATAGGGCTGAAAGTGCAGTGTTTTTTATTTTGGGTTAATTTGTTTGGTTGTGGTGTTCTGTGAGTGGTTCTGTGGTTAGTTTAACATCTTTATTATGCACCCAATACCCATCCTGTGGGCGGTAGTCAAAAGATTACAGAGGTACATAATGGGTCCAGGGACTAGACCCCAAAGTTATGATTTCTGTGGGTGGTTGTGTTTACTGTTCCTCCCGGCTCTGGGTGCCCCTGCCTGTCTCTAGCCTTGTTTCTCGCCCCTTGCATCTTTGTATACTCTCTTTTAGTCTCTGTCGCTTTGTCATGGTCTAGGTACACCAGCTGGTATTTTGTTGTTTCCTTTAGCCATGGTTTCTGCTGTATGTGTGTACGAGTACGTGCACGTGTATGCGTGTATGCATGCATGAACATCCACATGTCTGTATTTTATTAACGGTGAAATTTAGTGATGATTAAATTTTGCAAATTTGGCATTCAAATTATTTAATTTTGATTGATTACTGTAATAAAATTAAAGTACAGAGTTACAGGGGCAAAACTTTGGATAACTCATATTAATTTTAATGTCATTTTTATAACAGAATGTTTCAATGAATTTTTATGATCATAGTAATGTTTAGATTTTTTATTATAGTAATGTTTAAGTGAAGTTTTATAACAGTTATGTTTAAGTGGACTTTTATGATCATAGTAATGTTTAGATGAATTTCAGGTAAAACTTAAATATTGCTAGACTCTCTGGTAACCCCAGAGTTGTGGTTGAAAAATCCTAATATATTTGCATTCTGTGACTTCCGTTTAACGTCTTATCATTAGTGTTAATATGAAAAACAATTATTGAATGTCAACTACAAAAGATTTAAGTAACCCATGCTTAAATAAGCACCTTAGATCACCTACCTTGTCGAAGCAAACAATGTCGATGGATCCTGCAAGAGAGATGTAGTTAGAGGAGAGGGAGAAGATGCCTTGCTTCTTGAGTCTATGCTGGGCCCACACGTTGATGGCTGTCACAGTAGCTGGCAGGATGGGTGGCACTACGAAGGTGATCAGGTCCAGTGTGTTAAAGAGGATCTCGTGCCATGTAGCCTGTAAGTGAACAACACAAGTCAATGACGCTCAAACTCCACATCACTTGTACAACCACGTCCTTCTAAGTGGTATAGTGATGCTGATGAAGATTTCTTATTCCGAGAAATTGGAGCTCCCCTCCTAGGACTAACCCTCATAACCCCTTCGTTCCCCCAGGCGCTGGATGACCTTTATGTGTTTAGCGCATTCCTCTGCCTATACTACTCATGTTTCCACAGGTCAATTATATGGCATGCATGACAAGATTATTGGATGCCACATCTGATTCACCTTGAGAAAGTTCATATGTTTTCAACCAGACAAGATACAAAGCTGAAGGGAATGTATCATAAGAAAAAGTGAAGGAAATTTTCCAAATGATGTTGAAAAAAGGCAAGATCAGAGAGGATATGGTAACAACATACCAGAGAATCAAAGGTACTAAATAACAGAGGAAGCAGATTATATATATACACAACTCCAAGAGTTAATATGAAAAAGAGTCTAAGCAGATAGGAAACAGAAATACAGTTGGCTGTATGTGTGGGGCTGCAGCTGTGTACACCAGAGAGATGCACTCTCCAGATTCCACTTACATGATGGGTCTTAGCTTGAATATGTGACCAGATAAAGATATCTGGAATTTGTGGTCCCTCTACTTGGACTTGTTTTTGTAGCCAATACAAAAAATAAGAGGCTAAGAGTAGAGTGGAAGCAAAGTAACATTTATGAAGGGATTCAGGGAAACCGGCAGGCTGGGTTTGAGTCCTGGAGATGGGAAGTACAGTGCCTGCACTCTGAAGGAGGGATGTTAAATGTTGCAGTGCGTTAATAATAAAAATAATGATGCTATATGTGATAATTATTAAAATTAAGTATTTTGCTTATATTAGATCACAAGTTGATTATACTGCGCTCGTACTTGCTCTTCTGTCAGACAGGGAGCTTGGGGAAAGAGAGAGTTTAAAAACTGTTGAATGACACAATGAGTATCATCCTAGAATATTCATGTGCCACCAAAATTCTAAACGTGCAGAAAGAACTTGATATTACAAACACAAAATATCATGTCACTGAAAGAAATGGACTCAGTGGCGTTAATATGCTCCGGCAAACCCATTCAAACCCTTGCACAGAAGTCCTCCAAACTTTCTTCACCACAGGTGAACACTCCTTCAAATGCATCATAAAAACTGGAACTAATCTCCAAATGAATGAAATACACGAGCTACACAAAGTAAACCAGCAGCTAACCTTCAAGCCAGCAGCTACCCTTCAAGCCAGCAGCTACCCTTCAAGCCAGCAGCTACCCTTCAAGCCAGCAGTGACCCTTCACTACACCATGAAAAATTACCTCTTTCTGAATCAGTCCCTAACTTTTCACGAAGGAACATTATTAAATCACCATCAAACTATCATCTTGAAGATAATCACGATGCCGCAAACTGTACTGATGTCTTAACCACACAGCACTATCTTCCACAAATAATGTATCTTGATTGCTTTGTTCACCAGCCCTCTGGTGCAGCTGGTAGTGCTGTTGCTGTCGTGCACAGCGATGGCTTCTAAATAAATAATGGAACACGCCTCAGCAATTGGGCTTCCAAGCTTCAAACTGAACTGTTTGGTATAATAATTGAACTCAAATATTCAGTGTATCTACAGCTGACATGCTAATTATAACAGATTCTCACCCATAAATGCTCTTAACTGTTTGAGTGTTAATTGTGTTACTTTGTCAGATGGGCAATTATCACACATTGCGTCATTGTGGGCTGGAATGCGATAAAATTAATGAATTCATAGACAGCTCACTCAGAAATGTTCAAGAAATGTCAAAGTATTTTATCCACAGTGGCATATTATCGACCATTATAGAAAAAAATATCCTGACTTTGCCCACTGCAAATAATGCATAACTAATACTACTTGTTTAAATTCAAACATTTCTTGAAAAATATAAGGTAATATTTCTGTAATATTTTCTGTGATCTAATTCATGTCTGCATAAATAACTGAATACGAGTGTAACCAGATAAAACATGTACATATATAGTTCATTACCACTGTAACTTGTTTACCAATCAAAACTTTGGGTCCCAGTCCCTGGACCCATTATGTGTCTAATATTTTGACTACCGCCCACAGGTTGGGTGTGAATGCATAATAAAAATGTTTAACTAACTTGTGTCAAAAGCTAGACATCAGTATAAGAGAATAGTAGACAGTGGAGTCCTAAAACACCTGTTGATTCTGTTTGACATTAGTCTTCAAATGTAAACGAGAACTGATGAACTGGTACAGGCATATACAGTGGTACCTCGGTTAACGATGGTCCCCAAACTCGTCCTTTTATGTAAGTTTATTTTTTTAAATGCTTTTGTAAGTGTATTTTTGCGGGTCTAAAAGGACTAGTCTATCTTACATTATTCCTTATGGGAATAAATTCGTTTGTTAATGGCACTTGAACAGCATTCTGGAACGAAAAAATATCGTTAACCGAGGTACCACTGTATATGCCTTCAAGGCTGCATACTAGTAATTTGATGACAATACGAAAATAAAGCACTTCAACTGAGCTTCACTGATTGAGAAAGACTGATACCAGTCAGTCCATCTATCCTCATTCTATCAAGCAGGAGGAGCTACATGTCTATGACTCATTCAACAAGGTCAGCAGACTGTTGGACTTCATCAGTGTCTGGCTATGACTGGGCTATGTGCATGTCTACAGTGGTATATTACCAGTTATTCTGGAAAAAATACGATGAATTTACCTATTGTAAATAAGTCATTGCCACTTAAACTTTTTAAAATTCAACCACACATTGCTAAAATATTGGTTATTGTTAATACCTCATAACCACACGTGAACTACATTGTAATAATTTTCTGACTAAATCCACGTCTGCATAAGCAAGACATTACGATTGTTATCAGATCGCAAAGTTTAAACAGTTCATTACTCAGTAACCTGCTTGGTTATCATAATATTAAGTCTTTATCAATGGGTCCAATATGTGCTTCTGTAATCTTTTGATTATCTCCTACAGGATGGGTATTTGGTGCATAATAGAGCTACTAACCTAACTAACAATAGAACTACCCCTCATACCAGACCTTCCATCCCTCCAGACCTACCTTCCCTTCTCACCTTCACACCAGACCTATCTTCCCTCCTCATCTTCACACCAGACCTACCCTCAATCTAGAGACCTATTAGCAGACCAACACACCGAGAGATCTCATTCAGCCAGCAACAGATGAAAAGCTTCAAAAACGCACCTCAACTCTGTACCATAAGATGAAGCTGTAGATCATAGCCATCACCCCAAGCACCAGGAACACCACCAGCAGCTTCAGAAAGTCGTTGTAAAAGTGAAAGTCGATGGGTTTCGGGAAGAGAATGGAGCGGACCAGCTCCCCACGGGCCGTGCTGAAGCCTAGAGAAAGACATTTATAAATTCAGGGAGAAATGCTAAATCGAGAGATTGGTCTCTATTTATATAGACACAGTATATAAACAGTGTATATGCACCGAAAAGTGTATCTCAGTGTATATGCATCGAGAGGTGAGTATCAGCGTATAAATACTGAGGTGTGAATCTCTCAGTGTGCATATAGATAGTATATTTTTATTCATATTTTATAGCACATAAGTCAAAAGGATGAGCCTGGAATTATTGTTAAGCCAATATTAGTGTAAATTATCCCTAGGTGTCCTTGCTGCAGGGACCAACAATTTCACCAATGCCAGCATTGAGCATTTTTGCAAAATTTGCATAAATCTAAGACTGACTGCCATGAAAATAGGTGCATACTGCTCATGATCAATACTTTTCTTCTAATATGAATTTTTAGATAGTTCAAATTGTACAAGAATGGTACAGTATACAATATCGACATGATGAAAAATTAGACACATGTGAGGTGGAGAAAATGAGAAAATTCTTCTTTTATTGAAATACTCAAACCCATTTTATTTGCAGATGACACAACATATGTCTTCTCTCACCCAAATCCAGTTATACTGGCCAACACTGTTAATGCCGAATTACAGAAAATATCAACATGGATGACGACTAACAAGCTTACTCTCAATACTGACAAGACCTACTTCATACAGTTTGGAAGCAAAGCCACAAATGTTCCACTTAACATAACGCTCAATGGTACACCCATCACAAGATTCACAGAGGGAAAATTCCTAGGAATCCATCTTGACAGTAGCCTTAAATTCCAAACACACATACAACAAATTTCCAAGAAAATCTCGAAGACAGTAGGCATATTATCAAAGATACGCTATTATGTACCACAATCAGCTCTCCTTGCACTATATCATTCACTTATCTACCCGTATCTCAACTATGGAATCTGTGCATGGGGATCAACAACATTAAATCACCTTAGACCACTCATAACACAACAAAAGGCCGCAGTCAGAATGATAACAAATTCCCACTCTAGACAGCATACTCCACCAATATTCAAAAGTCTAAAACTACTCACTGTAAAGAACATTCATACTTACTCTTGTGCCTACTACATATATAAAATTTTACACTCTAATATAAACCCTCCGCTCAAAATTCTCCTCACCAACTTTAATAGGACCCATGACCACAACACAAGACACAGATCACTTTTTGATATACCCCGTGTTCATATCAACCTATGTAAAAATTCTATGCACATAAAGGGCCCCAGAATCTGGAATTCATTACCAGTAAATATTAAGATAATCTTGTCTGAAAATCAATTTAAGACTCAACTCAAAAACCACCTACTCACCCAAAACTAAATGATCATACTATAAACTACTTTGAAAAATGCTCATTATTACTTTCCTATACGATAATCTCAATTTTTAATAATATGTTACTATTATGTTACCCCCTACTCACCCAAAACTAAATACAGTGGTACCCCGGTTTACGATATTTTTTCATTCCAGAATGCTGTTCAAGTGCCATTACCAAACGAATTTATCTCCTTAAGAAATGTTGTAAAATAGACTAGTCCTTTTAGACCCCCAAAATTACACTTACAAAAGCATTTAAAAAAATAAACTTACATAAAAGGGTGAGTTTGGGGACCATCGTAAACCGGGGTACCACTGTACTCATATTATAAGTTAATGTCAAAAATGCTCAATGTTATTTTCCTTAAGATAATCTCAATTCCATATTACCATTCGAGAATCTAAACACCTGTAACAATCTAATATCATCATATAATAATTTAAACAGTAAAATTTCATCATATTGTAATTTTGAAAACAATTTTTAACTAGAATAAACTCAAATTTCTCTAATATTAAGTACATAGTCTTTAAGTTACTAGATTAAGCTGCCCCTAATGCCATGGCATGTCAGTGGCTCTCCTTGCACTCAATTTACATTGTAATTACCAATACCTATGTAATCTGCAATCTGCAATGAAATAAAATTTACTTTACTTTACTATAATTGAGGTGTTTTATCGCAGTTATGTGTGGCGTGACGGTTTTCTGTACATTTTCTGGGTCAGCAATTTCACCTGCCTTGAAAGGTGCTGTTAGTGTGCAGCAACATTTCAGCCTAGATAGAACAAGCGACCTGAAGAGTGTCATCATGGGCTTGGCACCCCTAGTTTTGAAGGTTCTCATTATCCATCCTGTCATTTTTCTTGCAGATGCAATTGATACAATGTTATGGTCTTTCAAGGTGAGATCCTCTGACGTGATCACTCCCAGGTCTTTTACATTAGTTTTTCGCTCTATTGAATGGTTGGAATTTGTTTTATACTCCGATATAGTTTTAATTTCCTCACGTTTTTCATATCGGAGTAATTAAAATTTCTGACGGGTGAACATAGACAACCAGTGTAAAGAAACATGCCCGATATCTGTAAGAACTGTTAACAGACTTGTGTCAGAACTGGGCAACAGTAGTCACCGCCAGATTAAGAAACCAATCCTCTCCAAGCCACAGAAGAAACAGGCTGGATTATGCAAAGAAATATCTTCACTGGATTCCTGAACAGTGGTCTGAAGTACTTTGGAGTGATGAAGCAACCTTCACTGTCACCTGTAACCGTGGGAATCATGTGTACCAGCCCAGAGGTATTAACCTGCTAGACCTACGCTGCACCTGTGGAACCACCAAACATCCAGATTCGCTCATGGTTTGGAGATGTTTCAGTGCTCAGAGTGTTGGTGAATTCATTGTGCTTCCCCAAAACCAGTATATGAACCAGTATAATTACCTGGAGTTATTGTGTGACAGTTTACCCGAGGCGTTTAACAAGTGTGGGTCTACGGTTTTTATGCAGGACGGTGCACCGTGTCATACCACCAAATCTGTAATTCAGTGGCTTAAGGACTGTAAAGTGAGATTCTTTAATGACTATCCAGGCAATTCCCCAGACTTAAACCCTATTGAGAACCTTTTGTCAATAGTGAAACAAAGTTTACTGGGCAAGGATATCAGTTCCATCCCGTGGCTGGAGGCTGCTCTACATGAGGCATGGAATAATATACCTCCCCAAACCCTCAAGAATTTGTGAGTCTTCCTACATGGCTGAGGGACGTGAATAAGTGTAAAGGACGAAGCACCAAGTATTAAAACCTCAGTAAGTATGCAAATATATAATCTTTCATGGTATGTGTTTGTGTTTTGGTATGTGTGTGGGGAAGGGGCGGCATAATGCTATGACTAGCACTGTATATTTCTTTATTTCTTTCAACACGTCGGCCGCTTCCCACCGAGGCAGGGTGGCCCAAAAGGAAAAACGAAAGTTTCTCCTTTTACTTTTAGTAATATATACAGGAGAAGGGGTTACTAGCCCCTTGCTCCTGGCATTTTAGTCGCCTCTTACGACACACATGGCTTACGGAGGAAGAATTCTGTTCCACTTCCCCATGGAGATAAGAGGAAATAAGAACAAGAACTAATAAGAAAATAGAAGAAAACCCAGAGGGGTGTGTGCATATATATATGCTTGTACATGAATGTGTAGTGTGACCTAAGTGTAAGTAGAAGTAACAAGACATACCTGAAATCTTGCATGTTTATGAGACAGAAAAAAGACACCAGCAATCCTACCATCATGTAAAACAATAACAGGCTTTCGTTTTACACTCACTTGGCAGGACGGTAGTACCTCCCTGGGCGGTTGCTGTCTACCAACCTACTACCTAGGATATATATATATATAGATATATACAGTGGTACCTCGAGTTACGATGGTCCCCAAAATCGCCCTTTTATGTAAGTTTATTTTTTTAAATGCTTTTGTAAGTATATTTTTGGGGGTGTAAAAGGACTAGTCTATTTTACATTATTCCTTATGGGGATAATTTCGTTTGGTAATGGCACTTGAACAGCATTCTCGAACGAAAAAATATCGTAACTCGAGGTACCACTGTATATATATATATATACAGTGGACCCCCGCTATTCGAACGGCTCGGCAGTCGAAAAAATCGTCATTAGAACAAGAAAATCGATATCGTCATGCGAACAAAATATCATGATTCGAACAAGTGTGTCCATCACCTGTCCGCCCAGGCGCTTGGAGAGCCAGTCCCTCCTTGTTTACACTCGAGAGAACACTACCCTGCACGCTCATCCAGACATTTCACACTTAATTTTAATTGTTTCGAGTTTGTTCATTAAGTGTGAGGCAGTGGTGAGAGGCAGTGGTGGTTGGCAGGTGAGCAGTGGAGGTGGTGGTGAGAGGCTGTGGTGAGAGGCAGTGGAGGTGGAGGCAGTGGTGAGAGGCAGTGGTGAGAGGCAGTGGTGGTGAGAGGCAGTGGTGGTGAGAGGCAGTGGTGGTGAGAGGCAGTGGAGGTAGAGGCAGTGGTGAGAGGCAGTGGTGGTAGAGGCAGTGGTGAGAGGCAGTGGTGGTGAGAGGCAGTGGAGGTAGAGGCAGTGGTGAGAGGCAGTGGTGAGAGGCAGTGGTGAGAGGCAGTGGTGAGAGGCAGTGGAGGTGGAGGCAGTGGTGAGAGGCAGTGGAGGTAGAGGCAGTGGTGGAGAGGCAGTGGTGGTAGAGGCAGTGGTGGTGAGAGGCAGTGGTGAGAGGCAGTGGTGGTGAGAGGCAGTGGAGGTGGAGGCAGTGGTGAGAGGCAGTGGTGGTGAGAGGCAGTGGTGGTGAGAGGCAGTGGAGGTGGAGGCAGTGGTGAGAGGCAGTGGAGGCAGTGGAGGTGGAGGCAGTGGAGGTAGAGGCAGTGGAGGTAGAGGCAGTGGTGAGAGGCAGTGGTGAGAGGCAGTGGTGGTAGAGGCAGTGGTGAGAGGCAGTGGTGGTGAGAGGCAGTGGAGGTAGAGGCAGTGGAGGTAGAGGCAGTGGTGAGTGGCAGTGGTGGTTGAGGCAGTGGTGGTAGAGGCAGTGGTAGTAGAGGCAGTGGTGAGTAAACAAGATTAAATGAAGGTTCGGGAGGGAGTTTTGTAAACAAGCCAGTTGTTGTTGTTACCAGCCTGACACGTACGAATTCTGTTCAATCCGTGAAGCTGACAATAATGCACTTAGCATTACAAACTCCGTTTTCTCTTATACTAACACGTCTGAAGGAGGAAAGAAAGGGAAGATGTTTTCACAGCTGTAGCAAGAATGCTTGCCACCACCATCCTTCCCAGCCACCACATTCATAATGACATACATATTTTATTCATTCTAGAGTGTATATCAGGTTTTTATGTTATTTATATTGTTTATTATGTCATATTAGATGAATTGTGATAGATAAATAAGCTGTCGAGTTGATAATAGCTTCACAGTGAAGTACTATTTTGTCATGCCTCCTGACAGCAGGAACGGATTAATTGTATTTCCATTATTTCTTATGGGAAAAATTAAATCGCCACTCGAACATTTCGCGTTGAGAACTAGCTCCTGGAACGGATTAAATTCGAATAGCGGGGGTCCACTGTATATATATCCTAGGTAGTAGGTTGGTAGACAGCAGCCGCCCAGGGAGGTACTACCGTCCTGCCAAGTGAGTGTAAAACGAAAGCCTGTAATTGTTTTACATGATGGTAGGATTGCTGGAGTCTTTTTTCTGTCTCATAAACATGCAAGATTTCAGGTACATCTTGCTACTTCTACTTACACTTAGGTCACACTACACATTCATGTACAAGCATATATATACACACCCCTCTGGGTTTTCTTCTATTTTCTTACTAGTTCTTGTTCTTATTTCCTCTTATCTCCATGGGGAAGTGGAACAGAATTCTTCCTCCGTAAGCCATGCATGTCGTAAGAGGCGACTAAAATGCTGGGAGCAAGGGGTTAGTAACCCCTTCTCCTGTATATATTACTAAATGTAAAATGGGAAACTTTCGTTTTTCATTTTGGGCCACCCCGCTTCGGTGGGAAGTGGCCGACGTGTTGAAAGAAAGAAAGATATATATATACAGTGGTACCCCGACTTACGATATTTTTTCATTCCAGAATGCTGTTCAAGTGCCATTACCAAACGAATTTATCTCCATAAGAAATGATGTAAAATAGACTAGTCCTTTTAGACCCCCAAAATTACACTTACAAAAGCATTTAAAAAAATAAACTTACATAAAAGGGTGAGTTTGGGGACCATCATAAGTTGGGGTACCACTGTATATATATATATATATATATATATATATATATACACAAGAAAACACTATGAAAAATAGAAGAATTCCAAGCGTCGTGACTACTCACATTATCATAGTTCCTTGATAATGTGAGTAGTCACAAAGCGCTTGGAATTCTTCTATTTTTCATAGTGGTTTTCTTGCATATTTTGATATCACCTGTTTACTGTGATCTTTTTGCATATATATATACATATATATATATTTATATATATATATAATATATATATATATATATATATATATATATATTTTATATATATATATATTTATTAACACATCGGCCGATTCCCACCAAGGCAGGGTGGCCCGAAAAGAAAAACTTTCATCATCATTCACTCCATCACTGTCTTGCCAGAGGGGTGCTTTACACTACAGTTATAAAACTGCAACATTAACACCCCTCCTTCAGAGTGCAGACACTGTACTTCCCATCTCCAGGACTCAAGTCCGGCCTGCTGGTTTCCCTGAATCCCTTCATAAATGTTACTTTGCTCACACTCCAACAGCACGTCAAGTATTAAAAACCATTTGTCTCCATTCACTCCTATCAAATTCGCTCACACATGCTTGCTGGAAGTCCAAGCCCCTCGCACACAAAACCTCCTTTACCCCCTCCCTCCTGCCTTTCCTAGGCCGACCCCTACCCCGCCTTCCCTCCACTACAGATTTATACACTCTCAAAGTCATTCTGTCTCGTTCCATTCTCTCTACATGTCCGAACCACCTCAACAACCCCTCCTCAGCTCTCTGGATAATAGTTTTGGTAATCCTGCACCTCCTCCTAATTTCCAAACTCCGAATTCTCTGCATTATACGTATTCACACCACACATTGACCTCAGACATGACATCTCCACTGCCTCCAGCCTTCTCCTTGTTGCAACATTCATCACCCATGCTTCACACCCATATAAGAGTGTTGGTATAACTATACTCTCATATATTCACCTCTTTACTTCCATGGACAAAGTTCTTTGTCTCTACAGACTCCGAAGTGCTCCACTCACCCTTTTCCCCTCATCAATTCTATGATTCACCTCATCCTTCATAGACCCATCTGCTGACATGTCCATTCCCAAATATCTGAATACATTCACCTCCTCCATACTCACTCCCTCCAATCTGATATCCAATCTTTCGTCACCTAATCTTTTTGTTATCCTCATCACCTTACTCTTTCCTATATTCACCTTCAATTTTCTTCTTTTACACACCCTACCAAATTCATCCACCAACCTCTGCAACTTCTCTTCAGAATCTCCCAAAAGCACAGTGTCACCAGCAAAAAGCAACTGTGATAACTCCCACTTTGTATTTGATTCTTTATCTTTTGACCCCACACCTCTTGCCAAGACCCTCGCATTCACTTCTCTTACAACCCCATCTATAAATATATTGAACAACCACGGTGACTTCACACATCCTTGTCTAAGGCCCACTTTTACGGGGAATAGTCCCCCTCCCTCCTACACACTCTAACCTGAGCCTCACTATCCTCATAAAAACTCTTCACTGCTTTCAGTAACCTACTTCCTATTCCATACACCTGCAACATCTGCCACATTGCCCCCCTATCCACCCTATCATACGCCTTTTCCAAATCCATAAATGCCACAAAAACCTCTTTCTCCTTATCCAAATAATGTTCACCTAAATGTTTCACTGTAAACACTTGGTCTACACACCCCCTACCTTTCCTAAAGTTCCCTTTTTCATCTGCTATCCTACTTTCTGTCTTACTCTTAATTCTTTCAATAATAACTCTACCATACAATTTACCAGGTACACTCAACAGACTTATTCCCCTATAATTTTTGCACTCTCTTTTGTCCCCTTTGCCTTTATACAAAGGAACAATACACGCTCTCTGCCAATCCCTAGGTACCTTACCCTCTTCCATACATTTATTAAATAATAGCACCAACCACTCCAAAACTATATCCCCACCTGCTTTTAACATTTCTATCTTTATCCCATCAATCCCAGCTGCCTTACCCCCTTTCATTCTACTCACTGCCTCACGAACTTTCCCCACACTCACAACTGGCTCTTCCACACTCCTACAAGATGTTATTCCTCCTTGCCCTATACACGAAATCACAGCTTCCCTGTCTTCATCAACATTTAACAACTCCTCAAAATATTCCCTCCATCTTCCCGATACCTCTAACTCTCCTTTTAATAACTCTCCTCTCCTATTTCTAACTGTCAAATCCATTTGTTCCCTAGGCTTCCTCAACTTATTAATCTCATTTCAAAACTTTTTCTTATTTTCAACAAAATTTGCTGATAACATCTCACCCACTCTCTCATTTGCTCTCTTTTTACATTGCTTCACCACTCTCTTAACCTCTCTTTTTCTCTCCATATACTCTTCCCTCCTTGCATCACTTCTACTTTGTAAAAACCTCTCATATGCTAACTTTTTCTCCCTTACTACTCTCTTTACATCATCATTCCACCAATCGCTCTTCTTCCCTCCCGCACCCACTCGCCTGTAACCACAAACTTCTGCTGAACACTCTAACACTACATTTTTAAATCTACCCCATACATCTTCGACCCCATTGCCTACACTCTCACTAGCCCATCTATCCTCCAATAGTTGTTTATATCTTACCCTAACTGCCTCCTCTTTTAGTTTATAAACCTTCACCTCTCTCTTACTTACTGCTTCTATTTTCCTTGTATCCCATCTACATTTTACTCCCACTGTAGCTATAACTAAAAAGTGATCTGATATATCTGTGGCCCCTCTATAAACATGTACATCCTGAAGTCTACTCAGTCTTTTATCTACCAATACGTAGTCCAACAAACTACTGTCATTATGCCCTACATCATATCTTGTATACTTATTTATCCTCTTCTTCTTAAAATATGTATTACCTATAACTAAACCCCTTCCTATACAAAGTTCAATCAAAGGGCTCCCATTATCATTTACACCTGGCACCCCAAACTTACCTACCACACCCTCTCTACATGTTTCTCCTACTTTAGCATTTAGGTCCCCTACCACAATTACTCTCTCACTTGGTTCAAAAGTTCCTATACATTCGCTTAACATCTCCCAAAATCTCTCTCTCTCCTCTACACTCCTCTCTTCTCCAGGTGCATACACGCTTATTATGACCCACTTTTCGCATCCGACCCTTATTTTAATCCACATAATCCTTGAATTTACACATTTATATTCCCTCTTCTCCTTCCATAACTGATCCTTCAACATTATTGCTACCCCTTCCTTAGCTCTAACTCATTCAGATACTCCTGACTTAATCCCATTTATTTCTCAGTGGTACCTTGACTTACGAGCAGCTCCCAACTCGAACAATTATACACACACCACAAGCACATATAAAAAGAGAGGATCTTACAACAACGTTTCGGTCCGACTTGGACCATTTACAAAGTCACACTAACACAAAGGACAGATGGAATTGGTATTTATAGGCAGGCAGACAGGGGAGGGCACAAGAAAATGGTGGAGGGGTAATGGAGGTAGTAGTGGTAGTAGTAGTAGTGGAGTCAGTCATATTCTAGGAAAGGAACACTGCAATGAAGCTGGCGGCCCGCATAGGGTAAGAACAAGAACACAGAGGGGAAAAATGAAAAATAAGAAGGACAAATACAAGGCAAAAGAAAAGAATGAAAACCCAGAGGAGAAAGAAGAAAGAGAAGAAGGGGAAGAGATAGAAGGGGGAAGAGATAGAAGGGGAAGAGATAGAAAGGGAAGGAATCAGGTTAAGTCACGGGTGTTCTGAAGTTTGGAGCATTTAACAATGTAATGGGAGAGGAAAGCATCTACAGATGTGTGTGTATTGTTCCAGTCACGGTATTGTGCCTTTTTTGTTATTTATCAAACAATTATGTAAGTGAATTTCTGTAAGTGCTTTTGTAAGTGTAATTTTGGGGTTCTTAAACAGATTAATCTAATTTACATTATTCCTTATGGGAACAAATTCATTTGGTATCGACACTCAAACAGCCTTCTGAAACGAATTAAGCTCGTAACTCAAGGTATCACTGTATATATATATATATCAATATAGGTAGTAGGTTGGTAGACAGCAACCGCCCAGGGAGGTACTACTGTCCTGCCAAGTGAGTGTAAAATGAAAGCCTGTAATTGTTTTACATGATGGTAGGAATGCTGGTGTCTTTTTTCTGTCTCATAAACATGCAAGATTTCAGGTATGTCTTGTTACTTCTACTTACACTTAGGTCATACTACATGTTATGGGGGCTATAGGACCCAACATGTATTGTTGTAATTAAGTAACATGAATACCTAATTACAGTGGTACCTCGAGTTACGATATTTTTTCGTTCGAGAATGCTGTTCAAGTGCCATTACCAAACGAATTTATCCCCATAAGGAATAATGTAAAATAGACTAGTCCTTTTACACCCCCAAAAATATACTTACAAAAGCATTTAAAAAATAAACTTACATAAAAGGGCGATTTTGGGGACCATCGTAACTCGAGGTACCACTGTATATTGAATTAATCAGAATTACTGCTTAAATGTTTTGAGGTCAGGCCACCCTTGAGACTTAAAAAAGCTGAATTAACCTGATTTTCTTACTATAATAGGTTATAAATACACATATTTAAATAAGTAGTTTATAAAGTTGTATGTCTCATTGTAAGTAATAAGATGTATTGTGGGTACATGTGTAGAGTGTGCAAAGCGACAGCCTTTTGCTTTTCATTGTTTTGTTTTGGAGTGGGAGGAGCTTGAAGAGACTCCTCCTTTCCACTCTCTCTCTCTTCTCCAAGATGGCTGATGCAGGTTAAGCTGGTGGTAGAGACTGGGCTTTTGTTGATATGTTTCTGGGCAGATGGGTGCCAGAGGTAAGTTATATGTTGCAGTGAAGTTGCCACCATCCACTGTTATTTCAGTGTATCAAGACACTGGAGGGTTAAAGAAATGTTAAGAAAGAGAGAGTTAAATGTAGCAGGTGGACCATGTGGTTTGGAGATGCTAGTTATATGATTATGATTGTAAGACCTGTATATATTATATATATCTCTTAATATAGTGCTATTTTTTATAATAGTGGTTTAAATAACCTTTTGAGAGGAATGGTGAGAGGACCAGTAAGTTTTCAGATACAGCAGCTATCATGAATGTAAGTATCATTATAGCCTAAGAACTTTAATACCCCATACTAGAACATGTAGTGAGAACCTTGATGATAAAGTAAAGGGAAAATAACATAACACTACACATTCATGTACAAGCATATACAGTGGACCCCCAAGTAATGAGCATAATTCATTCAAGAAGCCTGCTCAAGTGCCATTACCCGAACGAATTTTCTTCCTTAAGGAATAATGTCAAGTAGGTTAGTCTATTTCAGACCCCCAAAAATACACTTACAAAAGCACTTACAATATTATACTTACATACTTGTACGATTTTCGAGGTGCTCGTAACGCGGGGGTCCACTGTATATATACACACCCTTCTGGGTTTTCTTCTATTTTCTTACTAGTTTTTGTTCTTATTTCCTCTTATCTCCATGGGAAAGTGGAACAGAATTCTTCCTTTGTAAGCCATGCGTGTCATAAGAGTCAACTAAAATGCTGGGAGCAAGGGGCTAGTAACCCCTTCTCCTGTATACATTACTAAAATTAAAAAGAGAAACTTTTGTTTTTCTCTTTGGGCCACACCGCCTTGGTGGGAAATGGCCGATTTGTTGAAAGATATATATTAATAACAACACTGTGACTAGCCAAGGATTCAAAACCATGTTGTTTTGGCCTGCCTCATGATGAGTGAAAACCACATGATGCTCTAACCCACAGGACCACCAAATCCTACAAGAATCACACACCCAGCAGAGCTAGGTGTTTTACCATGATCTGAGGACATATGGTGGTGTGGGTGCCTCTGAGCTAATTTCATTCTCCTCCCCATTTGGTGTACTAGCCTCAACAAGCCATATTTTATATTATTGTACCCACAAATGAGTGGTATTGATCAATAACAACACTGTGACTAACCAAGGATTCAAACCCATGTTGCTTTGGCCCGCCTCATGGTGAGCAAAAACCACATGATGTTCTAACCCACAGGACCACCGAATCCTACAAGAATCACACACCCAGCAGAGCTAGTAACTGTGTCAACTCCCATTTTGTATTTGATTCCCATAATTTAATCCCACCCTTCTCCCAACACCCTAGCATTTACTTCTTTTACAACCCCATCTATAAATATATTAAACCATTTTGACATTACACATCCCTGTCTAAGACCTACTTTTACCAGGAAGTAATCTCCCTCTCTCCTACACACCCTAACCTGTGCCTTACTATCCTCATAAAAACTCTTTACAGCATTCAGTAACTTACTACCTATTCCATACACTTGCAACTCTGCCACATTGCTCCCCTATCCACTCTTATTATATGCCTTTTCTAAATCTATAAATGCAATGAAAACTTCCTACCTCTATCTAAATACTGTTCACATATATGCTTCAATGTAAACACTTGATCTACACATCCCCTACCCACTCTAAAGCCTCCATGATCACCTGCAATCCTGCTCTCTTACCTCTAATTCTTTCAATAATAACCCTACCATACACTTTACCTGGTATACTCAGTAAACTTATACATACATACAAAACAACCCACTGATGGCACACTTGCAGTGATGCCGCACATGCAATAAGGATCCACCTGCATTGATGACTCACTTGCATTGATGACCCACCTGTGTTGACGACGAGTGCCGGCAGCTCGCTGGCACCTCGCACCTGCAGCACCTGAGTGCCACTGAACAGCAGGTGGTGCCTATGTTCCTCCTCCGTGAACAAGGTGTGGCTCTCGAACGGCACACCAACCTGCAGTGTGCGAGCCTCTGCAATACATGCTAGTACAATACATGCTAGTACAATACTTCCCGGCCTTCGCAGTTGTATTTTAAAGGACCCCAATGGAAATAAGTCACTCTGACTTTTTTGGGTTATCCTAGGTTCTCTACACATATGCTGCTATGTATGATAATCTATGTAACTGTATTTGTGTATACCTGAATAAACTTACTTACTTATTCAGCAGCAAAATTAATAACATCATTGTAATTAAATAAATAATTACTAAGTAAGTGAAGGGTGGAAGTGGTGTGATAACAGCCACAAGTTGTGGCGAGAAGACGCTATGTTATGATCAAGTCATTTAGTAAGGAAATCTTTTGCCACGAATGGCCTCTTTACGACTGAAGAAGCCACTTGTGGCGAAACGTTTCCTTACTAAATGCCCTAATAAGTGCATACATAAGTTTAACCTACGTAAGTAATTCAAGGAAAAGTACTATATAATTCAAGGAAAAGTACTATATAATTCAAGGAAAAGTACTACATATATAATTTAAGAAAAAGTACTATATATTTCTAGGATAAGTACATGTACTATATAATTCAAGGAAAAGTACTATATAATTTAAGGAAAAGTACTATATAATTCTAGGAAAAGTACTATATAATTCAAGGAAAAGTACTATATAATTCAAGGAAAAGTACTATATAATTTAGGGAAAAGTACTATATAATTCTAGGATAAGTACTATATAATTCAAGGAAAAGTACTATATAATTCTAGGAAAAGTACTATATAATTCAAGGATAAGTACTCAAGGAAAAGTACTAGTATATAATTTAAGGAAAAGTACTATATAATTCTAGGAAAAGTACTATATAATTCAAGGAAAAGTACTATATAATTCTAGGAAAAGTACTACAGTGGACCCCTGAGTAACGAACAAAATTCATTCCAGAAGCCTGCTCAAGTGCCATTACCGAACGAATTTACTCCCTTAAGAAATAATGTCAAGTAGGTTAGTCCATTTCAGACTCCCAAATATACACTTACAAAAGCACTTACGATACGTATTATACTTACATAATTGTACAATTTCCGGGGTGTTCGTAACTCGGGGATCCACTGTATATAATTCTAGGAAAAGTACTATAAAATTCTAGGAAAAGTACTACAGTAGGACGTCATTTAGCACGATAGATACGTTCCTGAAAAAGTCGTGTTAGATAATTTCGTCTTAAATGATTAACAGAACTTATGGGAAAAATAGGGTTACGTGTTTGAGAGTCCCCAAAAAGCCAAACAAGTTTTTTTAGACCAACATATCTTGCAAAAATTGAAGGCGAATATGTAATTTTAGTTCATTGTCATGATCTATTACTGCTTAAGACTACAAATGCAATAGAAATAATAGTATTTCTTACCTTAAATTGTGGGTAATGATGTTTGTGGATGGTAGTGAAGAGTGGATATGGATGGTGTGGCCCTACTGAGCTGAGGTGGATATGTAATTGTAGTGCATTGTCATGATCTATTACTGCTTAAGACTACAAATGCAATAGAAATAATAGTATTTCTTACCTTAAATTGTGGGTAATGATGTTTGTGGATGGTAGTGAAGAGTGGATATGGATGGTGTGGCCCTACTGGGCTGAGGTGGATGCTTGTTGGTTGTCGGTAGAAGTGGATGGTAGAGGTTCTGGTGCTGAAGTCGATGGTTGTATTGCAGTGTGCATAAATTCTGTAATGGATCTCTGGGCTTTTTTATTCTGCATTACATTATACAGCTGACGGTAAGGCATCATCAGCTGGTCTAGACCCGTTTCAAAGCACTGCTTCTAGCTTTGTCAGGGTCCTCTTCAGTGAAAAAGTCTGCTAGTTTAGCAGCAACATGGAACTGCTCACGTAACTGCTGCAATGTTAACTCTTTTCTTCAGGTTCTTCTTCATCTTCTTCTGTTATCTCCCTCCCTTGCATCTGTGCATCGAACTCTGCCAACATTTCCTCTGGACTCCTGTCTTCATCATCATCATCTTCTAAGAGTTCATTCACATCATCTTCATTCATATCTTCAAAACCATCACCTGGTAATCTCCTTGCCAGCTGAACAATTTCCTGAACCTGACTCTCAAGCAAGGGAAAACCAGTGAAAGAATTAACTACAGAAGGCCATAACTTTCCCAGCCTGCATTTAATGTTGATTGGGGCACTTCATTCCATGCACTTCTAGCATAGCTGATGGCATCTGCAATGTTAAATTTACTCCAAAAGCTTGGTACTGCCAGATTGGAGTCAGAGTCCATTGATGCAACTAGTTTTTTTATAATTTTTTTTGTGTAGTTACACTTGAATGTCTGAATAACTCCCCGGTCCAGTGGTTGTATCAGAGATGTTGTATTTGGAGGTAAAAATACAACTTTTATATGTGGTAAAACTTGACTTCAGGAATAAAGTGATGCTTAAACCAGTCAATAAATATTTCCTCTGTCATCCATGCTGACTGGTTTGACTTCCAAATTACTGGTAAGGTGTTTTTATCCACACCTCTCAAAACACGAGGAGTCTTAGAGCGGTAAATAACCATGGGCTTACACTTGAAATCACCTGATGCATTACCGCAAAGGAGCAAGGTGAAGCGATCCTTTGCTGCCTTGAAGCCCGATGCACTTTTCTCTTCCTGACTGATAAAAGTTCGTGTTGGCATTTTCTTCCAAAAAACACCTGTCTCGTCAGCATTAAAAACTTGCTGTGGCTCATAGCCACCCTCGGAAATAAGTTCCTGAAATTCAGCGGGGAAATTACTTGCTGCTGTATGATCAGCTGAAGCACTTTCACCAGAAAACTTAATATTATGTAACTTATTATGCAACTTAAAGTTCTTGAACCAGCCTGTGGTAAACATACACGCATTTTCAGGTCTGCCTTCCTTATCACACACTGCTTTAAACAACTGTAAGGCCTTTTCCCTAATTAAGAGAAAACTAAGTGGTGCACCTTTCTTTGTTTTCTGTTCGATCCACTCAAGCAACAAGTTTTCAGTTTTATTTACTTGTTGGGACCTACGTGTCATTCTTTTCATGCGGTCACATTTTGGGTTATTCATTACACAAGCTCGTATATTTGCCTCATTCTTCCTAATCGTACGAACTGACGCTTCATTAAGGCCATAGGCCCTCACTATATCCCTCACACGTGAGCCACTCTTAAGCTTATCTAATATCTCGATTTTCTTTGAAATTCCTAGACTTGAACGCTTAAACTTTTTCTTGTCACTTGCTGGAACACTTGTATGCTTACTGGGTGCCATGATTTCTTGGTATATTTATCAAAATGCAATGAAAATCAGGAAATGAATGTAAATAAACACAGCGAGCTTCCCGATACTTATCGTCCTGCACGTGTACGAACCAAACTGAACGCTGGGAGGGATGCGTGGGTGGGTGAGGGTGGCGGGGGATGGCACAAGGACTCCCCCACTGACTCAATGGTTTAACCCACCGCGGGCGACCGCGCGCTAAAATTTTTCCCCCTCCTGCTGAACCGTGTAATATCATCTTTACGTCGTGTAAGATGATAATGTGTCGCAAAACTTAAATCGTGCAATACCGGTAACGTGTAACATAATCTCGTGCTAAATGACGTCCTACTGTATATAATTCTAGGAAAAGTACTATATAATTCTAGGAAAAGTACTATGTATATAATTCTAGGAAAAGTACTATATATTTCTAGGAAAAGTACTATATAATTCTAGGAAAAGTACTATATAATTCTAGGAAAAGTACTATATAATTCTAGGAAAAGTACTATATAATTCTAGGAAAAGTACTATATAATTCTAGGAAAAGTACTATATAATTCTAGGACCCTCGGTTTTCGTTCACCTCCAAACTCGAACAATTATGTAAGTGTATTTTTGTAAGAGCTTTTGTAAGTGTATTTTTGGGGGTCTGAAATGACTAATCTAATTTACATTTGTCCTTATGGGAACAAATTCGTTTGGTAACTGCATTCGAACAGCATTCTGGAAAGAATTTTCAACGAAAACCGAGGGTCCACTGTATAATTCTAGGAAAATTACTATAAAATTCATGGAAAAGTACTATATAATTCAAGAAAAAATACTATAAATTTACTGTTAAAAGCACTTGAGTATTTGATTCTAGGCAGCTTAAAAATCTAAATCTGTCGACCAGTTTAAAGGTTTAACCTTGACACAGCTGCCTTAATGACTTTAAAGCTGTACCTTGACACAGCTGCCTTAATGACTTTAATGCTGTACCTTGACATAGCTGCCTTAATGACTTTAATGCTGTACCTTGATATAGCTGCCTTAACCCTTTGACTGTTTCGGTCGTATATATACGTCTTATGAGCCAATGTTTCGGACGTATTTATACAGTGGACCCCGGTGTTCGTCCATTTTCGTAACAGAATGCTGCTCAAGTGCCATTACCAACCGAATTTATTCCCTTAAGAAATAATGTAAAGTAGACTAGTCCTTTTATACCCCCAAAACTACACTTATAAAAGCATTTAAAAAAATACACTTACATAAAAGGGAGTGTTTTGAGCAGGACGAACACCGGGGGTCCACTGTACACCTAAATTCTAGCGGCTTCAAATGAAGTGGGAGAAAGCTGATAGGCCTACATGTGAGAGAATGAGTCTGCGTGGTGGGTGTGCAGTATGAAAAAAATTGGGGACTCAGTGGTGCATTGTGGGAGCGCCATGTTTGTAGTCCTTGTTCACGATGCCAGGCGGTAAGAAGTACCTCACTCCCCTGCGAATTGGAGGCCTTCTCTTCCCAAGTGATAGTTCTAACAGTGATGGAAGTGCCAGTGAAAGTGAATTCCATGGTTTTCAAAAGGGTGTGACCGAAAGCAGTGCCCAGGATAACATAATTAGTGATGAAAACCCATTTGACCCACAACCGTCCACATCTGGTGCTGGGCCGTCTCATTCACGTTCACCTGTACCAGAATGAAAGAGGAAACTACTTCAACGTGTAGAAGACTCTGACGTGAGCAGTGTAAGTGATGATGACAGTGATTTCAAAGCTATTGAAAGCAGTTCTAGTGGCGACAGTGAGGGAGATTATTCTCCAGTGAAGCGGCAGTATGTATGACGCAACATGCGTTCTGGTAGTGTGCCATATGCTATTCCAAGGAAAAGGAGTAAATCTCGGAGTACATCTCTTGACCCTACACCACGAAATTGATTGTGAAGATGACGATATTGTTACAATGGGTATGCGTAATGTGCATGGGGTAGCAGGTAGTGGTGGTGGTGTTGGCGGTGGCATGAGTCATGTGCCACCACGAGCGGGCCACGCTGGTACCCACACTGCTAACTCAGCACAACCACCATCAACCACCCCCACACTTCCACAACCTGCACAACCACAACCTGCATAACCACAACCACATGTCAATATCCAGTACCCACCAGCAGACCGCATCTGGGATTGGCAGCAAGGTGACAATTTTGTTCCCAATCCCAATGACTTTGATGAAGCACAAAGTGGAATACGGCCATCGTGTACACTTGGGAACAATGCTACTGAATTAGAATGCTTTCAGTTATTTTTCGATGAACCCCTGATGGACATTATTGTCAGGGAAAGCAACATATACTATGAGTACACCATGGCAAACACATTTCTTTCACCAAATTCACGGCTACACCAGTGGAAGAACACAACTGTGGCAGAGATGTACCTGTTCTTTGCCACAATAATGCTTATGCCACATGTGTATAAGCACACTGTCACCACATACTGGTCGACAGAACGCCTGATTTCAACCCCAGGTTTTAGTGATATTATACCAGTGAATCGTTTTTTGATACTGTTGCGTATGCTTCGCTTCTCTGACAAAACAAGGCCTGACAGATACGACAGGTTATATAAGATCAGGAATGTGTTCATGTACCTGAAACAAAAGTGCTGTATGTATTTTTATCCCTTCAGGAAGCATGTTATTGATGAGTCTTTGATTTTGTTCAAAGTTAGACTGTCGTTCAAGCAGTATATACCAAGCAAGAGGAAATGCTTTGGTATAAAGTTATTTGTACTGTGTGATTGCAAAAGTGGTCTGGTTCTGGATCTAATTGTGTACACTGGCAGTAATACATTGAGAGATACCACGAAGTTATTGGGTATCTCTGGTGATGTGGTTAGAACAATGATGGAACCATATCTTGGTAAGGGGCATATATTATATACTGATAACTGGTACACGAACCCTTTACTCAGTGATTTCTTGCGAGTGAACATGACAGACGTGTGTGGCACAGTGCGTGCAAATCGTAAACATATACCTAGGTTTGACGCTGGCACTCGTAGAGGTGAAGTGCAGGTGTTTGCAGCCAATGATATCATGGCATTTCGGTGGCAAGACAAACGTGATGTCACATTGTTGACATCAGTTCACAGACATGAAATGGTAGACAGTGGAAGGCAGAATAGAGAGACCAATGAACCCATTCTAAAACCTGCAGCTGTGATGGACTACAACCTCAATATGCACTTAGTGGACAAATGTGACATGCAGATTGGGTTTGCTGATTGTGTACGCAAAAGTTATAAGTGGTACATAAAACTCTTTTTCCATCTTCTTGACATTTCCATGCTGAATGCTTATAACATGTACAAGTTGAAGACCAACAACAAACCCAAATATGGTGAATTTTGTTTGTCAGTCATCAGACAAATAATATTCAAGTACCAAGGAGCAACACCTGCAATAGACCAGCGCCCACGAAATTATCAACACATGCCCTCTCGTCTGAGGCCTGGTGATCACTACCCCATACAACTGCCTGCTACTACTCTCAAGAAAAATGCGCAGAAGAGGTGTTTTGTCTGTAAACATACCACAAAATGCCCACAAACATGCAGAGACACTCGTTTTATGTGTGAGGAGTGTAAAGTACCACTGTGCATATACCCATGTTTCAAAGAATTCCACAAGCTGCAGGAGTTCTAGGAAAGTGTCCAGTGACTGTATATTTGTATATATATTATAGAACAACAGTAATGAACATTTTTTGTTTTGTTTGTTTGTGTAAACAAGTTTTGTAAACAATATAAACATACTAATGTTTGTGCAATTATTGTGTTGCAAACAAGTGTATATACAGTGGTCCCTTGGTTTTCGCCGAAAATTCGTTCCAGAATGCTGCTTAAGTGCCATTACCGAACGAATTTACTTCCTTAAGAAATATTATCATGTAGGTTAGTCTATTTCAGACCCCCAAAAATACACTTGCAACAGCACTTACGAAAATACACTTGCATAAATGTTCGAGTTTGGAGATGCACGAAAACCGAGGGACCACTGTATATACATTGCACCTTACTTTGGTCTCACAGGCCACATAAGTTACATAAAAAAAGAAAATAGTGAAAAAAACAAGAAATCTACGAATGGAAGTAAACAGAAGTTTACCGAGTCAGCGGAATTCGCCGCTGTTGCCATACGCGGCTCATTTTCTGCCAACTTTATGCCTCCATATCTCGGTAAGTACTGATCGCAAAAATTTGTTTTTAGGCTTAAAACAATCAGCAAAATAATCCTAAAATTTTGGTAAGAAAAAATATTTTTTTTTTTTCGAATATTTCCCGACATAGAATGACAGTTTCAGAAAGGGGTCTCCGACAGTCAAAGGATTAATGACTTTAAAGCTGTACCTTAACATAGCTGCCTTAATGACATTAAAGCTGTACCTTGACACAGCTGCCTTAATGACTTTAATGTTGTACCTTGACATAGCTACCTTAATGAGTCTCTCGACCTAAAGTTTGTTTAATATATTTTTTATGCACCTCATACCCATCCATTGGGCAGTAGTCAAAAGATTACAGAGATAAACAATGGGTCCAGGACTGGGCTGCATAGTTTTGATAGCTGAACAAGTTACAAAGGTAATAATAAAATAAATAAGATTTCAAATTTTTAACCCAGGAGGGTTAACCACCCAGGATAACCCAAGAAAGTCAGTGCGTCATCGAGGACTGTCTGTCTTATTTCCATTGGGGTCCTTAATCTTGTCCCCCAGGATGCGACCCACACCAGTCGACTAACAACCCAGGTACCTATTTGCTGCTAGGTGAACATGACAACAGGTGTAAGGAAACAACGTCGAAATGTTTTCACCCGCCGGGAATCGAACCCGGGCCCTCCGTGTGTGAAGCGAGAGCTCTAGCCACCAGACCACCGGGCCATGTTTATATCTGGTCAGAATCGTAATGAGTTATTTATGCAGACAAAAATTAGGTCACAAAAAATATTACAGAAATATTACCTTATATTTTAGCAAGGTATGCTTTTAAAAATAAAAAGGTTAAGTGGTTATGCGTTATTTACAAGAGGTAAAGTCAGGGTATATTTCCAGAATGGTTGGTAATACGTATGTCACTGTTAATAAAATACGTTGACATTTCTTTAACACTTCTGAGTGAGTTATCTCTGAATTCATTAATTTTATCGTATTCCAATACATAATAATGCAAGGTGTGACCATTGTCCATCTGGCGAAGTTTACATTTAGTTTGATCTACATCATCTGGTGGTGGTAATTTAACCTGCCAGAGATACTGGTAACTCAGCCGGAGCCGGGCAGTAGTGACATCCAAGAGTCTGCTTATTTTGTTGGATGCACCATTGAGATGTGCTTCCTCCTGCGTGATAGTGATGACAGGTTGACTGATGGGTATCAGTCTCTCAGGTTAAGTCAATGAAGTTCATTTGAAGTTCCTTTTGTATTACAGCCCAAGATTGTAACCTAACGACTGATAGTCACCTTCTTAACCTTCCCACTGACATTAACCCTTAAACTGTCCACATGTAGATATACGTTCACTCGCGAAAGTGACCGAATATTTTGAAAAAAAAATCATTTTATTTTTCTAAAATGAAGAGCACATTTTTATAAATAGGATAGGCTAAAAAAAACATTTTATGGCCAGTACTTACCGAGATATAAGCCCGCAAAGTTGGTGCTAAATGATGTGGTGTCGGCAACATGGAGCACTGCTGCTTGCAGAAACAAGAAACATTTATCGTTTTTTCCATTTTTTTTCAATTTTCTGTTGTTTTCATCCTATGATAATAATGTTTTGATGCAGATTTATTCATTTCATTGCCAATTCTTGTTTAGACACAAATGTTTGTTACTGAATTAGTAATCATACTGTCACAAACACACATGTTCACACTGATAAATATATTTGTACACCTGGTTCAATCACTTACTATTGTTTACATATATATACAAGGTATTTACAGGTCCTATTTATGTTTCTAGAAGTCCACCACTGTATGATACTCGAAGAAGCATGGAATCATACAGAGTGCCACTCCACATTGCTGACACATGAATCGTGTGTCTTTTCGCACTTGGGGTCGCTGTGTACTGTAAGCACACACAACACACTTTTTCTGAGAGTACTTCTTCTTTGGAGTAGATGGTAATTGTATCAGGCAGTGACAGTTAGGGATTATTCGGTTGGGCACTTCCCCCTCTGGTTGTGGAGTGACAGGTCACTGTTGTGGAGTGACAGGTCGCTGTTGTGGGGTGACAGGTCACTGTGGAGTGGCAGGTATAGGTGTGGTACCATACTTTCTTCCTATCTGCTTGATGACATTTAGGGTGAATTCTGCATATCGTTGTCGCTTCCCAGTCTTTATTTCATACATGTTGAAGGCATTGAGCATTGCAATGTCCACAAGGTGGAAAAACACTTTTATATACCACTTGCGACTCCTACGCACACAGTCAACAATGCCTAT
The DNA here is from genome assembly GCA_009830355.1 of Cherax destructor. Classification (NCBI taxonomy): domain Eukaryota; kingdom Metazoa; phylum Arthropoda; class Malacostraca; order Decapoda; family Parastacidae; genus Cherax; species Cherax destructor. Next base: position 768 of record WNWK01008889.1, on the reverse strand, counting down.
CATCATGTCACACTTGTCGACTAGTCACATATTGTTTGTATAGTCGATGACAACAGCTGGCTTTTCAACAGGTTGATTGTTGAGCTTGCTCATTCTGTCTGTTTGTACCATCTCGTTTCTGTGGATGGTTGATAGCAATGTCACGTCCCTTTTGTCATGCCATGACAGTGCCATGATGTCATTGGCATGAAACGCCTGCACTACACTTCCTCCAGTGAACTTTGGCATGTGTTTTCTATTTCTTCTCACTGTTCCACATATATCAGTATTGTTCACACGTAGGAAATCAGCAAGCATAGGGCTTGTGTACCAGTTGTCTGTGAACAATGTATGGCCCTTGCCAAGGTATGGCTGCATCATCTTGCGAACAACATCACCAGAAATGCCCAACATGCGCCTGGTATCATCAAGTGTATTTTTACCTGTGTAGATAATGACATCCAACACAAGACCAGTCTCACAGTCACACATAACAAACAGTTTTATACCAAAGCGATTACATTTGCTTGGTTTATATTGTTTGAATGACAGTCGTCCCTTGAACAGAATCAAGGACTCGTCAACAACAATGTTCTTGAATGGATAAAAGTAGGCACTGAATTTTTGCTTAAGATACATAAACAATTCCCGGATTTTGTAGAGGAGGTCATTTCGGTTTGGTGTATTCCTATCTGGAAGTGCAACATTCTCAGCAACAGAAGGAATCTGTTGTAGGGAAGGAGGTCACGGAAGACTGGAGTGCTAATGAAGTGGTCTGTAGACCAGTAG
>WNWK01008888.1:0-80957 GCA_009830355.1 Cherax destructor | reverse complement strand
TATACATCTTGCCTATAATATAAAATACACCTCTACAGGTATACATCTTGCCTATAATATAAATACACCTCTACAGGTATACATCTTGCCTATAATATAAAATACACCTCTACAGGTATACATCTTGCCTATAATATAAAATACACCTCTACAGGTATACAAGCTTTGACTAAGACCCGTGTCACGAAACACTTGTCCTGTTTCTTGATAAATCTTACCTAACCTAACTGAGTTATAAGTAACGATCTTGTGGCACTGACACCGTTAACTAATATTATGCAAATTCTTAGATTAGGCAAATTTAAAATATTTGACAGAAATTTTAGCCACTTGACGTTAGGTAAGGTTATGGTGTAGAATTAAAAACTGAAATACATTAAAAATGCAAAACTTTGCTTTGTTTACTGTGATGTAGGCCTATACAAGGACGTGTCTTGTATGGGCCAGTAGGCCTTCTGCAGTGTTCCTCCTCCATTCTTATGTTCTTATGTTAAAGAGTTACTATACATATTTCACTAACAGCAAGTTTTACACATGTTTGTGAGTGGAGATAAACAACCCTAAATTTATATAATTGTTTATAGTAACTGATGAAGTATCTGTATTTAGATAATGCAATATCTCTTGACACTGTTCTTGTTTACTTTAGGAAGCAGCCAAATCTACTTCAGTACACAAAAGATTACTGATAAACTCTTGGAAAAAGATTTAAGGGAAATTCAGATGAATGTATTGACTTAAATCATGCTTGTTGAAGACGTTTCGGTCCTTGAACCTTGATCTCTCTAAGTATATTTATTTGAAATTAAAAAAGTTCAAGAACTAAAACCTCTTCAATATAGGTGACTTATCACAATAATGGTATTCAGCACCGACAAGGTATTGTTCAATACCGACCAGGTATTGTTCAATACCGACCAGGTATTGTTCAATACCGACCAGGTATTGTTCAATACCGACCAGGTATTGTTCAATACCGACAAGGTATTGTTCAATACCGACCAGGTATTGTTCAATACCGACAAGGTATTGTTCAATACCAACCAGGTATTGTTCAATACCGACAAGGTATTGTTCAATACCGACAAGGTATTGTTCAATACCGACAAGGTATTGTTCAATACCGACAAGGTATTGTTCAATACCGACAAGGTATTGTTCAATACCGACAAGGTATTGTTCAATACCGACAAGGTATTGTTCAATACCGACAAGGTATTGTTCAATACCGACAAGGTATTGTTCAATACCGACCAGGTATTGTTCAGCACCGACAAGGTATTGTTCAATACCGACAAGGTATTGTTCAATACCGACCAGGTATTGTTCAATACCGACCAGGTATTGTTCAATACCGACCAGGTATTGTTCAATACCGACAAGGTATTGTTCAATACCGACAAGGTATTGTTCAATACCGACAAGGTATTGTTCAGCACCGACAAGGTATTGTTCAATACCGACCAAGTATTGTTCAATACCGACAAGGTATTGTTCAATACCCCGACAAGGTATTGTTCAATACCGACCAGGTATTGTTCAATACCGACAAGGTATTGTTCAATACCTACAAGGTATTGTTCAATACCGACAAGGTATTGTTCAATACCGACAAGGTATTGTTCAATACCGACAAGGTATTGTTCAATACCGACAAGGTATTGTTCAGCACCGACAAGGTATTGTTCAATACCGACCAAGTATTGTTCAATACCGACAAGGTATTGTTCAATACCGACCAGGTATTGTTCAATACCGACCAGGTATTGTTCAATACCGACAAGGTATTGTTCAATACCGACCAGGTATTGTTCAATACCGACAAGGTATTGTTCAATACCGACAAGGTATTGTTCAATACCGACAAGGTATTGAATATCAAACAGACGCATCTGTATCAAATTGAAAAAGTCGCGGGTTAGCGAAACGTCTTCAAACAAAGATACCAAAGTGTATCTTAAAAGTGTCTTAAGCGAATAAATACATTTGTGTTTCCCTCAAGTTGTCGACATAAAAGTTAGTCAAACATAAAAGTTAATCAGACAATGCGTGTAGATGGAGGTAAACAACAGACACTTCATTAAGTTAGGCTCAACGAGTTACCATCCTTCAAAGTTCTAGTCTGGTGTACAAGAACTAGCACTGATCCATGGCTGTATACCAAAGTTCACTAGCAATGGGAAAGTTCAGAATGCAGCAGGTACATCTTTACTGCAATTGTTCACACTATGCCAAGTCAGTCGTGTAATTCTTAGTCTCAACACACTTTATAATATTAAGGACCTTCAAGGAGAGACAACGTCTTGACGCTGGTCAAACGCTTGTAGCCAAGGAATTAGAACTGTCCTTCCCTAATATGAATAAAGCCTGAATATTTCTCTGTTATAATAATAATAATAATAATAATATTATTATTATTATTATTATTATTATTATTATTATTATTATTATTATTATTATTATTATTATTATTATTATTATTATTATTATTATTATTATTAAGAAGCATTAGTGGACATAAATGCGAGGGCGTGGACTTGAGCCCCGCCATTATTAAAGAACATACACTGTTATTAAGACAATACAAGGCAGCGCCGGTTACTATGTTCCTTCAGCCACTCCGTCATGCAAGGATGACTCCCTGTCATGCAAGGATGACTCTAGCCTTCTCCCCCTCCATGTATCATAAACTCAGGTAGTTTTAAAAGGCCTATATCTAGCCGCCCGTGCATGATAACAAGACAGCACATCCAGTAGAGCAATCTAGAGAATTAGGAATAAGGTATAGACCAGATGTTAGTTTTCTGGTAACTGTTTATTCCCAACAAACGTTTTTACCAGTATTTACGCTATTTACGGCGGGTTTAACGAATGCCATAATACGTGTGGGTTTGACGAGAGACAGACAAAACGTAAGAAAGAGAACTCTGACCAGCTACGTCAGACACTCACAGTCTCCACTATGATGTTACGACATAAATAGTTTAAAAAACTGACAACTTGAAGACCTAAACACTTGCAGCCCTTGAGAATCTTTATTGTGGAAAAGTTTCGTCAACAAGTTGCTTCCTTAGTAAAGTACAGAGATGAACGGTGGAAGATGAGAAGTAGGTTGAGGTAATCAGTCCCTCAGCCTTGAGTAGATGTGTTCACTCCATCAATCTTGAGAAAAGGGCCAATATGGTGTTAACCATCGCGAAGTCTGGGAGGAAGTGAGGCTCCAGGGCGACCCTAGAGAAACCAATTCGTAACACACTGAAGAATATCGAGACTAATGTCTGAGTTGAAACCAGAACCATTAAGAAGGACGGGAGATATAAGATGCTGAATCCTTCTTGAGCAAGATTCTCAAGTAGTCTGATACACGTTATCCTTAAAAAATCTAGAATACGGGATTATGAAGTAGTTTGGTACCAGTGGTCATGAAGTAGTCTGGTATAAGTGATCATGAAGTAGTCTGGTACAAGTGGTCATGAAGTTGTCTGGTACCAGTGGTCATGAAGTAGTCTGGTACCAGTGGTCATGAAGTAGTCTGGTACCAGTGGTCATGAAGTAGTCTGGTATAAGTGATCGTGAAGTAGTCTGATACAAGTGGTCATGAAGTAGTCTGGTATAAGTGATCGTGAAGTAGTCTGGTACAAGTGATCATGAAGTAGTCTGGTACAAGTGATTATGAAGTAATCTGGTACAAGTGATCATGAAGTAGTCTGGTACAAGTGATCATGAAGTAGTCTGGTACAAGTGGTCATGAAGTAGTCTGGTACAAGTGGTCATGAAGTAGTCTGGTATAAGTGATCGTGAAGTAGTCTGGTACAAGTGATCATGAAGTAGTCTGGTACAAGTGATCATGAAGTAGTCTGATACAAGTGATCGTGAAGTAGTCTGGTACAAGTGATCATGAAGTAGTCTGGTGCAAGTGATCATGACGTAGTCTGGTACAAGTGATCATGAAGTAGTCTGGTACAACTGGTCATAAAGTAATCTGGTGCAAGTGATCATGAAGTATTCTGATACAAGTGATCATGAATTAGTCTGGTACAAGTGATCATGAAGTAGTCTGGTACAAGTGATCATGAAGTTGTCTGGTACAAGTGGTCATGAAATAGTCTGGTACAAGTGATCATGAAGTAGTCTGGTACAAGTGATCATGAAGTAGTCTGGTACAAGTGATCATGAAGTAGTCTGGTACAAGTGATCATGAAGTAGTCTGGTACAAGTGATCAAGAAGTAGTCTGGCGCAAGTGATCATGAAGTAGTCTGGTACAAGTGATCATGAAGTAGTCTGGTACAAGTGATCATGAAGTAGTCTGGTACAAGTGGTCATGAAGTAGTCTGGTACATGTGATCATGAAGTTGTCTGGTACAAGTGGTCATGAAGTAGTCTGGTACAAGTGATCATGAAGTAGTCTGGTACAAGTGATCATGAAGTAGTCTGGTACAAGTGGTCATGAAGTAGTCTGGTACAAGTGATCATGAAGTAGTCTGATACAAGTGATCATGAATTAGTCTGGTACAAGTGATCATGAAGTAGTCTGGTACAAGTGATCATGAAGTTGTCTGGTACAAGTGGTCATGAAGTAGTCTGGTACAAGTGATCATGAAGTAGTCTGGTACAAGTGATCATGAAGTAGTCTGATACAAGTGATTGTGAAGTAGTCTGGTACAAGTGATCATGAAGTAGTCTGGTGCAAGTGATCATGAAGTAGTCTGGTACAAGTGATCATGAAGTAGTCTGGTACAAGTGATTATGAAGTTGTCTGGAACAAGTGATCATGAAGTAGTCTGATACAAGTGATCATGAAGTAGTCTGGTACAAGTGATCATGAAGTAGTCTGGTACAAGTGATAGTGAAGTAGTCTGGTACAAGTGCTCATGAAGAAGTCTGGTACAAGTGATCATGAAGTAGACTAGTACAAGTTATCATGAAGTAGTCTGGTACAAGTGATCATGAAGCAGTCTGGTGCAAGTGATCATGAAGAAGTCTGGTAGTGATCATGAAGTAGTCTGGTAGTTATCATGAAGTATTCTGGTAGTGATCATGAAGTAGTCTGGTACAAGTGATCATGAAGTAGTCTGGTACAAGTAGTCATGAAGTAGTCTGCTACAAGTGATCATAGAAGAATTCTGGTACAAGTGGTCATGAAGAAGTCTGGTAGTGATCATGAAGTAGTCTGGTACAAGTGGTCATGAAGTAGTCTGGTAGTGATCATAAAGTAGTCTAGTACGAGTGGTCATGAAGTTTTTTTTTATATTTTATTTAAAACAGTATATACAATACATGTCATGACAAAATCGCATATTGAAACATATACATAAGCTCCTCACCCTACCAGAAAATTAAACACAAATATGATCAATCACCTTCTTATTAACCTTGATACTAGGTTGTCTTATCTTTACTGAAAAATATCTGAATACAACTACAAACTGCAGCAAAAGTATACACAAAACAAAAACTGCCTTTACCTAACCACACCTCATACAATACCCATCTCCCTTCTCACACGTTACAAAAATTTAAACAACACAAATGCCAAAATAAAAATAAAACAAAACATCATATTACATTCCATAAACACACAGGATCAAAACACTGTCTCTGCAAAAGCCTTACCATATCAGTCCGAAGACCTGTTATCACTGTAATACACCAAATAACATGAAACCGTTACAGCACTACCATGTACACTTTTAAACCCCCCGTTATTTTTTTTTTTCCATTCCTATTTTTTTCATTTTAAGTAAATACCTTTTCGAATCAGACGTAATAGTCATAATACAAGTCACAAACATCTTATTAATCTTGAAACTATGTGTACTAATCCAAACTCCCCCCCCCCCTTTAAAAACATATTTCAATACAACTGCAAAACTTCATCTATATTATATACAAAACAAAATTTTTCCTTGACCTGACAACACCTCGAACAAAATCCCAACACCCTACACACACGTTACAAATATTAATCAAAATTTAACTGCTGTAACCCACAACAGTGCTCCTAGAACCTGGTGCACATTAAATAAAACCTCCCCATACCCATACTTTTCAAGGTTTACCACCACCATGTCATCCTTGAACCATATGACATTCCCTGTGTATAACACAGACAAACCATACAAAAATTACCCTGGTGGTAGCTTAAAATTTAACACAAAGGAAAAGATTTTCTCCACCCACACACACTCACCCAACATACATTCAAACACCTGCTGTACGTGACAAAATGTCCATACACCAACACACGGATCTCACTCACACAGGCGGCATCTCTAATACAGATCTTCCAATATTTTGTTTTTTCCTTAATATAGTCAACAAAGGTTTGCTTTGACTCACAAACCCCCTAAGAGATTATGATGACGCCGACAGTAAGAAAACAGGCAAGCTTCCCCTTATGCTCTCAACACCCCCCCTTCCCCCAACTACCCTTCTGCGCTAACCTCACTAACTACTGATTAACAAAAACATATTTTTTTTATTATTATTATTATTTAAGCAGAGCACCCGAAGCCTGAAGCATCAACAACAAACCATCCTCATTTCCCCTGACCCCCTGCTACCCTAATAAAACCATACCTCACACACACTCTCATGTTAGTCCCTCACCCCCCTTCCTCCCCAACAATAACACAACAGTGAGGTTCCGATAACCCAAGGAAAACGCCTTACACCACCTTCCTGCATACACCTCTTAGAATCCTGCCGCCAAAGCTCTAATACGGACAGCACCCTGCTCCTCTCTCATGCACCACGAGATGTAAATGTACTCCACCACTAAATATGCCACCGCCCTTCTTACATCCTCAGGACACGCCTCAACATCCAAACTTAACGCCCTAAGGGTTGACAAACCCCCCGCCCCTACCCTTTTCAAAACCCCACTAAACCATCCCCTCACCCATCCCCCCAACTCCTCACAAAAGTAAATAACGTGATACCAGTTTCAAGCCCACCGCATTTCAGGCACAACCCCTCCCTTATTATGCCCATTCTCCACAATTGTCCCCTTGATGCCAAAATACCTAATAAAACCTATACCCTGTTTCCGTACCTAGGTGGTATACGCAGCCTCTTCATCCAATACCACACCAATTTCAATTATACATTGGATAAATCCCTGATCCCTGCACTATCTCTTTCTCCCCCCCTACCCTATCCAACTTACTCACCTTCACCCTACCTGGCACCCTGACAACTGAAAGATATCTCAAAATATCCTCACAATGCAATAAATCCCTACCCTTCTACCACCAACGTACCTCATAACCCTTCCCACTCGCCTGCCCCCATCCCCCGCTATAAATTCCTGTGTTATGTATATACTTTGAAGCCTTCTCCCCAATGGTATCAACCCCATACCCCTCGGCCACCCCCGCTGTCACTACTTCTCGCGCCAACCAGTGCCTCCCATAGCTCCAAATGTATCTAGAAACCCTTACCATCAACCTCCTTATGTCACACTCCCATAGAGGATAAACAGTCGCCACGAACCACAGTTTACTATTAATTAGAGCATTCACTACCACTGCTCTTTGTAACAACGTTACCTCTCCAGGACTGAAACCACCTAACCTACCTAGAGCTTTGTTCACCACTAACTCCGAATTTAATTCCCTTGCCAACAGACTACTATGACTAAAAATGACCCCACATATTTTTAAGCTATTAACACACATCCACCCACCCCTACTCCCCAATGTCCCACCCACCCACGAACCTACCTCCAACAACCTAGATTTCGCTCTATTGATGCCCATCCCAGCATCCCCTCCAAACACCTCAATAATCTTATTAACATTTCCTAAACCCTCACTACTCCCCACCATAATTGTAGTGTCATCAACATAACTTACTATGCCCGATACACAACCCCACTTTTCATCCCCATCCCATACCCCCTCACGAACCAACCTATAAAAGGGGTCCTGCAGACACCCAAAAAGGATCTGAGATAAGGGACAACCCTGCCTCAGACCCCTCTCAAACCTCACTTGAACCCCTAACCTACCATTAACCTGTACCCTCGCCAAGGCACCATCATACAAGGTTCTTACCCACCTAACAATTTTCCCGTCAAACCCCTGCCTCCCTAAGATCTCATATAACATCTCCCTGTCTACACTATCGTATGCTGTTTCCCAATCTAACCCCAGAACCCCTCCCCCTTCCTTCAGTTCCACGAAAGTCTTAATTCTTCTATGCCCCGTCCTAATGCTACGTCCAGGTATACCTCTAAAACCTTTTCCAACACCCTTTTCATCCTATTCGCTAATATCTTGGCAAAAATCTTGTAATCAGAGCATAACAAAGTTATTGCCCTATACCCTCTCAAAACATCACTGTCCTTGCCTTTTGGTACTAACACCACCACCCCAGTCCTCTGCACCTCATCCATCGTACCCCTATCCTTCATTTGATTCAGCACTTTTACTAAAACATCCTTCAAAACATCCCAATGACATACATAGAAATTCCCAGGTAACCCATCCACCCCAGGTGCCTTCCCCATGCATAACCCTTGCACCGCTTGCCATACCTCTTCAATCGTTATTCTTCCATCTAACCCCTTCCTATCCTCCTCCCCTAACCTCTCCTGAATGCTCTCTAGCACAATCCCCCTACAAACCTCATCCCTCGCTCTACCCACGAACTTATTCTGAAACCAATACCTTGCATAAGCACACATCCCATCTGTCGTTCTTAACACCTGACCTTTATGATAACCCCCAATCTCCTCCTCTACCTTCAACGCCGTTATTGTCATGCCTGTTCTACGTGTCCTAAATCTCCTCAAAACAGTACCCGATGGCCTATCACCCCATAACACCTCTTCTAATTGACTACGAACCCTTATCGCCCTAAAAACTTCATTCTGAATATCCTTTAGTCTACCCTTAAGATACGCTATTTCCTGATGATGACACCCTCCTCCTCCACCGCTATAACAATCCCTTAACCTCCCTTCCAAATATCCCTGTAACCCATACCTATACCTAGCCTCCTCAACCCCCTCACTCCTATAATAACCTCTCACTGCCTCCTTTGCCATCAAATTCCACCACTTCCCAATGTCACAAATGCCCCTTTCCCCACCCCAGAACCCCTCACACCAAGCCTCGAAACCCTCACGATCCCCCTCTCGTTTCAGCAAACTAACATTCAACCTCCACAAGTGCGAATAATATTTAACAGCACCCACCCACCCCAACACAGCCACCACACCCCTGTGATCTGAAAACCCAACATCTATATTACGCACCTCTTCCACATTTATACTTGAAGACACGTACACCCTATCCAACCATGCTGCATATCCTTTCCTAATAAAGGTATGTTCTGCCAAAACCTGTCTACCGTCTACTACATCCCGAACCCCAACCTTCCCTAACAAGTCCCTCAACACCGCTAACACACAACCTGCTCCTCTCGGTTCTACGTCATTCCTCCTAATAACACAATTCCAGTATCCCGCTATCACCATTACCGCAGGAAGACCCCTTAATGCATAAACTAAATAATCCCTCACGAAATCCCCTTGATACTAGGCTCATTAACCGCTGGCATATACTCACCCAGAAAACAAACCGAGATGTCACCCCAAACCCCATCTACCCTTACAATCCGCCCCCTCCTACCTCCTCCCACGACCTCAAATGAAAAGGGCAGGATTCCCTAATACCTACCAAAGACCCTCCCTTGAAAAGTTCCGAACTTCCTGTATGTAAAATAAATCCCTTTAACCTCAATTCCCTACCACACCTATAATTGTGTTCTTGGAGGAAACAAACATCAATACACTCTCTCCACAAAGTACTCTCAACCCACAACCTCTTGACCTCCACGTGGAGGCCATTAACATTCATACTTAAACACTTAAATTCTTTAAAGGTGGTTTCCCCCGATACTTCGTTATTCATGCTCCCCTGGGCCCTCCTCCCACCTTGTCTACACGCTTCTCCTTTACTCTTCCCCTCTCATCCCTATCTCTTTCTGCTAACACTTTCTTCCCTGTCTTCTGAGCCAGCGTCAACACATCATCTTCCACCGAACCACTAGATCTCTTATGGGATTCTCCTGCCACCTCCATGATCTCTTCAGACACTGCACTTACTACATTGTCCTCCTTATGAACTTCCGCCTCAACCACACACACACTCTCACCTCATCACCACTCTCACCACAACCACTCTTACTCACATCATCACTCAGCACTTCACCCAGACTTGCCATTACTTCTGGGTTATTCCACAGCTCATACTCCTCGCCCACGGAAGGTGGACTATCAATCAACTTCCTTAGATCCTCCAACATAGGATCTGTCAATTCCACCAAATCATTGCCGTCCTCCTGTCCGACGGCAACTGTAGAATCCTTCACCTCCTCTGGACATGTCACAGGAGGTAAGGACACCACCAACGCCTCCACTTCCTCCAAATCATCGCTCCATCGACGTGCTCCTCCTTCCTTACGCCCTGGAGAAGACACATTCCTCTCCAGGTCACTGAAACGGCTCTCCACACCAATCCCCCTCACCTCCTCTCCACGTCGTTGCTGGGGTAACTGTCCTTGTCTCTCACCAGCCACCGCCAAATGCCCCGCCTGTCCACATAGCCGACACGTCCTCACTTGCCCTGCATATGTCACATATACTTGTGTACAAAGAGGGGCATCAAGACATATGACGGTATAGGCATCCTCAAGGACATCTTCAGACTATATGATCCTTCTGGCAAACCTGCGTAGGCACCCTGTTCCCACCTACCGACATTTGCCACATGAATCACTCCATAGGCCTTGAAAACATCCCTCACATCTTCATAAGCCTCAAATGGGATATTACGTATCCTTATCCACTTGTACGTCGCCGATATGTCCCTCAAACGCACCTCCAATCCTTCCCTCACAACCATCCTCTGTTCTTGATAATCGTCAACAGCTCGTTCGCAGACACCACTCGACGAGAACTTCACAAACACTCTTGTTGCTCCATTAAGCGAAATTCCATAAATATCTGAAGTGGCGAATCCATATTTATCACGTAGAATGGCAGGTAAGAGAACGTCTGCATTTGAAGGGTAAATGGCTCCAGCGAGCACCTCAATACACACTTTATTTACTCTCCGTCTGTATGGCTCTGCCAAAGCTGAGAAAATGAAGTTGTCAAAACTGGCCACCAGAGGCGCCTGTCAGCACACCCTCACACCACAGTGGTCGGGCAGCAACTTTGGTCATGAAGTAGTCTGGTTCAAGTGATCATGAATTCTGGTACAAGTGGTCATGAAGAAGCCTGGTAGTGATCATGAAGTAGTCTGGTAGTGGTCATGAAGTAGTCTGGTAGTGATCATGAAGTAGTCTGGTAGTGATCATGAAGTAGTCTGGTAGTGGTCATGAAGTAGTCTGGTAGTGATCATGAAGTAGTCTGGTAGTGGTCATGAAGTAGTCTGGTAGTGGTCATGAAGTAGTCTGGTAGTGGTCATGAAGTAGTCTGATATGATCATGAAGTAGTCTGGAAGTTGTCATGAAGTAGTCTGGTAGTGGTCATGAAGAAGTCTGGAAGTGGTCATGAAGTAGTCTGGTAGTGGTCATGAAGTAGTCTGTTAGTGGTCAAGAAGTAGTCTGGTAGTGGTCATGAAGTAGTCTGGTAGTGGTCATGAAGTAGTCTGGTAGTGGTCATGAAGTAGTCTGGTAGTGGTCATGAAGTAGTCTGGTAGTGGTCATGAAGTAGTCTGGTAGTGGTCATGAAGTAGTCTGGTAGTGGTCATGAAGTAGTCTGGTAGTGGTCATGAAGTAATCTGGTAGTGGTCATGAAGTAGTCTTGTAGTGATCATGAAGTAGTCTGGTAGTGGTCATGAATTAATCTGGTAGTGGTCATGAAGTAATTTTGTAGTGGACATGAAGTAGTCTGGTAGTGGTCATGAAGTAGTCTGATAGTGATCATGAAGTAGTCTGGTAGTGGTCATGAAGTAGTCTGGTAGTGGTCATGAAGTAGTCTGGTAGTGGTCATGAAGTAGTCTGATATGATCATGAAGTAGTCTGGAAGTTGTCATGAAGTAGTCTGGTAGTGGTCATGAAGAAGTCTGGAAGTGGTCATGAAGTAGTCTGGTAGTGGTCATGAAGTAGTCTGTTAGTGGTCAAGAAGTAGTCTGGTAGTGGTCATGAAGTAGTCTTGTAGTGGTCATGAAGTAGTCTGGTAGTGATCATGAAGTAGTCTGGTAGTGGTCATGAGGTAGTCTGGTAGTGGTCATGAATTAATTTGGTAGTGACCATGAAGTAGTCTGGTAATGATCATGAAGTAGTCTTGTAGTGATCATGAAGTAGTCTGGTAGTGGCCATGAAGTAGTCTGGTAGTGGTCATGAAGTAGTCTGGTAGTGGTCATGAAGTAGTCTGGTAGTGGTCATGAAGTAGTCTGGTAGTGGTCATGAAGTAGTCTGGTAGTGGTCATGAAGTAGTCTGGTAGTGGTCATGAAGTAGTCTGGTAGTGGTCATGAAGTAGTCTGATAGTGGTCATGAAGTAGTCTGGTAGTGGTCATGAAGTAGTCTGGTAGTGGTCATGAAGTAGTCTGGTAGTGGTCATGAAGTAGTCTGGTAGTGGTCATGAAGTAGTCTCATAGTGGCCATGAAGTAGTCTGGTAGTGGTCATGAAGTAGTCTGGTAGTGGTCATGAAGTAGTCTGGTAGTGGTCATGAAGTAGTCTGGTAGTGGTCATGAAGTAGTCTTGTAGTGGTCATGAAGTAGTCTGGTAGTGGTCATGAAGTAGTCTGGTAGTGGTCATGAAGTAGTCTGGTAGTTGTCATGAAGTAGTCTGGTAGAGTAAAACCTTTGACAGTGGAATGGAGCTTAACATCCTACTCCCTGCCATCATGGTAATCATCCTTCTCCCTGCCATCATGGTAATCATCCTTCTCCCTGCCATCATGGTAATCATCCTTCTCCATGCCATCATGGTAATCATCCTTCTCCATGCCATCATTTTAATTATCATGTTTCTCCTTGCCATCATGATAATTAACAAGCTTCTCCCTGCCATCATGGTAATTATCATCCTTCTCCCTGCCATCATGGTAATTATCATCCTTCTCCCTGCCTTCATGGTAATTATCATGCTTCTCCTTGCCATGCATGATAATTAAAATGTTTCTTCCTGCCATGCATGGTAATTATCATCCTTCTCACTGTCATGCATGGTAATTTGCAAGCTCAATGCCATGCATAGTAATTAGCATCCTTCTTCCCATCATGCATGGCACTTACCATTTTCTATGCCATGCATGATAATTACCATCCTCCCCGCCATCATGGTAGTTACCAGCCTTCTCCCTGCATGCAACAGAGTATTAGTTAACCTTGGTTTCTGCCATGTAACAGAGTGTTAACCTTGGTTTCTGCTATGTAACAGAGTGTTAAGTCACTGTTAACCTTGGTTTCTGCCATGAAACAGAGTGTAAACCTTGGTTTCTGCCATGAAAAAGAGTGTTAACGTTGGTTTTCCATGTAACAGAGTGTTAACCTTGGTTTCTGCCATGCAACAGAGTGTTAACCTTGGTTTCTGCCATGAAACAGAGTGTTAACCTTGGTTTCTGCCATGCAGCAGAGTGTTAACCTTGGTTTCTGCCATGTAACAGTGTTAAACTTGGTTTCTGCCATGTTACAGAGTGTTAACCTTGGTTTCTGCCATGAAACAGAGTATTAACCTTGGTTTCTGCCATGGAACAGAGTGTTAACCTTGGTTTCTGCCCTGTAACAGAGTGTTAACCTTGGTTTATGCCATGTAACATAGTGTTAACCTCGGTTTCTGTCTTGCAATAGTTTTAACCTTGGTTTCTGCCATCCAAGAGAATGTTAACTATGATTTATGCCATGCAACAGAGTGTTAACTTGGTTTCTGCCATGCAACAGAATATTAACCATGGTTTCTGCCATCCAACAGAGTGTTAACCTTGGTTTCTGCCATGCAACAGAGTGGTAACCTTGGTTTCTGCCATGCAACAGAGTGGTAACCTTGGTTTCTGATATGTAACACAGTATTAACCTTGGTTCCTGCCATGCAACAGAATATTAACCATGGTTTCTGCCATCCAACAGAGTGTTAACCATGGTTTCTGCCATGCAACAGAATGTTAACCATGGTTTCTGCCATCCAACAGAGTGTTAACCATGGTTTCTGCCATGCAACAGAATGTTAACCATGGTTTCTGCCATCCAACAGAGTGTTAACCTTGGTTTCTGCCATGAAACAGAGTGTAAACCTTAGTTTCTGCAATGAAACAGAGTGTTAACCTAGGTTTCTGCTATGTAACAGTGTTAACCTTGGCTTCTGCCATGAAACAGAGTGTTAACTTTGGTTTTTGCCATGTAACAGAGTGTTAACCTTGGTTTCTGCTATGTAACAGTGTTAACCTTGGTTTCTGCCATGTAATAGAGTGTTAATCTTGGTTTCTGCCATGCAACAGAGTATTAACCTTGGTTCCTGCTATCTAACAGAATGTTAACTATGGTTTCTGCCATGCAACAGAATGTTAACTATGGTTCCTGCCATGTAACACAGTATTAACCTTGGTTCCTGCCATGCAACAGAGTGATAACCATGGTTTCTGCCATGCAATAGAATTTTAGCCATGGTTTCTGCCATCCAACAGTGTTGACCTTGGTTTCTGCCATGAAACAGAGTGTAAACCTTGGTTTCTGCCATGTAACAGTGTTAACCTTGGTTTCTGCCATGTAACAGTATTTACCTTGGTTTCTGCCATGTAACAGAGTGTTAACCTTGGTTTCTGCCATGTAACAGTGTTAACCTTGGTTTCTGCCATGTAGTGCGTGTAGTGTCTCCTCTTCATCAAGTCGCCCTCAGATTAAAACTTATGCACTTTAAGAGAAACATTCACTTCATATTCTTGTAACACACTTTTTCTATTGTTTTATATAAGTTACACCTGAGTCGTGTTGAACTTGGCTGAAAACCCCGCCTACCAAGGCATATATGAGAGGTTGTCTCGGCGAGGCACTCAGCTCATGGGTATCTCGATCGACAGACTTGTCAGCATAAATCTTAGTGAAATTCGCCTGTATCTTTAGGCATAAGCTTTGTTCTTAACCACATGAAAATTAAGTCACTTCCCACTAATGTACCCGTGTCTAAATGTGTCTCGACACCTTCGCTTTACTTAATATATAAGTACACGAGTGTGTATGACAGTGCTTTTGGAAGATTCAAAACATAAGTTGCAGAAGTTAATGAAGGAGTTTAGGAGAGTATGTAATAGAAGAAACTTAAAATTGAGCACAGGAAACAGTATTGACAGATTATATATCAGATTGTAGCGAGGGAGCACGAGGAGAGTTTATGTATTTAATTATATGGAAGTAGACATGTCGGCAGATGGTGCGGTAAGTGGTGCATTGAACCATCTGTGGTAAGAACTTTTTCTATGAATTTAAAAAGTCGAATGTAACAGAGTATAGTGGAATGAGCACTTTTATATGGGTGCGAGGCATGGGTTTTGAATGTTGTATGGATCAAGAGGCTGGAGGCAGTTAAGATGCCGTGTTTGAGAACAATGTGTGGGAATATTATGCAGAGAAATCAGAGCTTTAAAATTAGAAGTAGATGTGTGATTACCGAAAGTAAATTTTGACAGCTGTGGAGGGGTTGAAATATTCAGTTTGTGCATTTAAAGAGAATGAAGCAGAATAACGTGACTAAGAAAGTATAAACGTGAGGTAGAAGGAATACAGGGTAGGGTTTGTACCAGGAAAGGTTGGAAGAAGAGAGTAAAGGTTTTGAGTGCTGGGGGCTTCAGCTTCAGCAGCCTTGTCTGAAAGTGTGTTACATCCCAGCGAGTAGTGACATGTATTTTTGTGCCCTGACGTGCTGTTGGAGTGTGAGCAAGGTAACATTCTTGAAGAGATTCAGGGAAAACTGTTAGCCGGACTTGAGTCCTGGAGGTGAGAAGTACAATACCTGCACTGTAAAGGAGGGGTGAGGATATCTGTACTTTACTATCATTACAGCTACTAAATAAATGATCGATGGGAAACTGTCGGGATGTTAACATGCATCTTAACTGGTCATAATTTATTTAAATATATAAATATCTACAAGCACTGTTATATACATAAGCTTATTTTGTAACTCTCCAAAATATATTTTGAGGCAAGTCACCACTATACCTTACGCTAGACTCCTATACACTGCTGTAGTATACTACACTGCTGTAGTATACTACACTGCTGTAGTATACTACACTGCTGTAGTATACTACACTGCTGTAGATACTACACTGCTGTAGATACTACACTGCTGTAGTATACTACACTGCTGTAGTATACTACAGCAGTGTAGTATACTACATACTACACTGCTGTATTATGCTACAGCAGTGTAGATCAGCGCACTAACATTATACAAATACAAATGCAAGTTTATTTCAACATGATATATGGATGACACGTGTGCCATGGATGACACGTGTGCCATGGATGACACGTGTGCCATGGATGACACGTGTGCCATGGATGACAAGTGTGCCATATATGACACGTGCCATGGATGACACGTGTGCCATGGATGACACGTGTGCCATGGATGACACGTGTGCCATGGATGACAAGTGTGCCATATATGACACGTGCCATGGATGACACGTGTGCCATGGATGACACGTGTGCCATGGATGACACGTGTGCCATGGATGACACGTGTGCCATGGATGACACGTGTGACATGGATGACACGTGTGCCATGGATGACACGGGTGCCATATGTGACACGGTGCCATGGATGACACGGGTGCCATGGATGACAAGTGTGCCATGGATGACACGTGTGACATGGATGACACTGTGCCATGGATGACACGGGTGCCATATGTGACACGTGTGCCATGGATGACACGGGTGCCATGGATGACAAGTGTGCCATGGATGACACGTGTGCCATGGATGACACGGGTGCCATGGATGACACGTGTGCCATGGATGACACGGGTGCCATGGATGACACGGGTGCCATGGATGACACGTGTGTCATGGATGACACGTGTGACATGGATGACACGGGTGCCATGGACGACACGTGTGCCATGGATGACACGGGTGCCATGGATGACACGTGTGCCATGGATGACACGTGTCCATGGATGACACGTGTGCCATGGATGACACGTGTGCCATGGATGACACGGGTGCCATGGATGACACGGGTGCCATGGATGACACGTGTGTCATATATGACACGTGTGACATGGATGACACGGGTGCCATGGATGACACGGGTGTCATGGATGACACGGGTGCCATAGATGACACGTGTGCCATGGATGACACGTGTGACATGGATGACACGTGTGACATGGATGATACGTGTGCCATGGATGACACGTGTGCCATGGATGACACGTGTGCCATTTATGACACGTGTGCCATGGATGACACGTGTGCCATGGATGACACGGGTGCCATGGATGACACGGTGCCATGGATGACACGTGTCATGGATGACACGTGTGACATGGATGACACGGGTGCCATGGACGACACGTGTGCCATGGATGACACGGTGCCATGGATGACACGTGTGACATGGATGACACGGGTGCCATGGACGCACGTGTGCCATGGATGACACGGGTGCCATGGATGACACGTGTGCCATGTATGACACGTGTGCCATGGATGACACGTGTGCCATGGATGACACGTGCCATGGATGACACGGTGCCATGGATGACACGGTGCCATGGATGACACGTGTGTCATAGATGACACGTGTGCCATGGATGACACGTGTGACATGGATGACACGTGTGACATGGATGACAGTGTGCCATGGATGACACGTGTGCCATGGATGACACGTGTGCCATTTATGACACGTGTGCCATGGATGACACGTGTGCCATGGATGACACGTGTGCCATGGATGACACGGTGCCATGGATGACACGGGTGCCATGGATGACATGTGTGCATGGATGACACGTGTGACATGGATGACACGGTGCCATGGATGACACAGGTCCATGGATGACAAGGGTGCCATGGATGACAATATATGTATATATATATATATATATATATATATATATATATATATATATATATATATATATATATATATATATATATATATTGGTAATCCACACTCCTCCTAATTTCCAAACTCCGAATTCTCTGCATTATATTCACACAACACATTGACCTCAGACATGACATCTCCACTGCCTCCATCTTCTCCTCGTTGCAACATTCATCACCCATGCTTCACACCCATATAAGAGTGTTGGTATAACTATACTCTCATACATTCCCTTCTTTACTTCCATGGACAAAGTTCTTTGTCTCCACAGACTCCGAAGTGCTCCACTCACCTGTTTTCCCTCATCAATTCTATGATTCACCTCATCTTTCATAGACCCATCTTCTGACACATCCACTCCCAAATTTATGAATACATTCACCTCCTCCATACTCTCTCCCTCCAATCTTTTACACACCCTACCAAACTCCTCCACCAACCTCTGAAATTTATCTTCAGAATCTCCCAAAAGCACAGTGTCATATTAATCTATAGTGACGAATATATATATAGGACAGTAATAATGTGTGGTGTGAATATAATGCAGAGAATACGTAGTTTGGAAATTAGAAGGAGGTGCGGTATTACTAAAAGTATTATCCAGAGGGCTGAGGAGGGGTTATTGAGGTGGTTCGGACATGTAGAGAGGATGGAACAAAATAGAATGACTTCGAGAGTGTATAAATCTGTAGTGGAGGGAAGGCGGGGTAGGAGTTGGCCTAGGAAAGGTTGTAGGGAGGGGGTAAAGGAGGTTTTGTGTGCAAGGGTCTTGGACTTCCAGCAAGCATGTGTGAGCGTATTTGATAGGAGTGAATGGAGACAAATGGTTTTTAATACTTGACGTGCTGTTGGAGTGGAAGCAAAGTAACATTTATGAAGGGATTCAGGGAAACCGGCAGGCCGGACTTGAGTCCTGGAGATGGGAAGTACAGTGTCTGCACTCTGAAGGAGGGGGTGTTAATGTTGCAGTTTTATAACTGTAGTGTAAAGCACCCCTCTGGCAAGACAGTGATGGAGTGAATGATGATGAATGTTTTTCTTTTTCGTGCCACCATGCCTTGATGGGAAACGGCCGATGTGTTAATAAAAAAAAGATTAATATACGTTAATCTAACCCAAACAAGAATAATAAATATTAAGTAATGGAATTTTCGAGTACACGCTCGACACATGGAATAATGTTTATAACATGGCAGCTATTATACATAGCTCTTGAATTACGAGGTTGATTTATCAATGAGGATTTTTAACCCTGTCGACTACACGAGGGTCATTAAAGCTGCTTAGAGTTACAATTACTTTTATTCCTTAGAAAAGGAGAAGAGTCCTAGAGCAGCATCTAGGAACTTCCCCTTCCCACTTAAAGAATGACCATAGCTTACTAGATAGACTTCACACTTAATTGATCACTCAAACATGACAGCTGTTCAGATGACAGTTAGCTGTAACTGCGGCACTCAAACTGAATGACTCTTGTTATGTGTAAGTTAGGTTTAAGTTACACTTCAAGAGAATGAGTTTTACTATGTTAGGATGGTAGAGAGGCACTCGCTCCTACTTAATGTGGCAGAGTTTCCCAAGTGGCGGAGCTGTGTTTGGAGGAGACAGCAGGGAAGCTGTGTTTGGAGGAGACAGCAGGGAAGCTGTGTTTGCAGGAGACAGCAGGGAAGCTGTGTTTGGAGGAGACAGCAGGAAGCTGTGTTTGGAGGAGACAGCAGGGAGCTGTGTTTGAGGAGACAGCAGGGAGCTGTGTTTGGAGGAGACAGCAGGAAGCTGTGTTTGGAGGAGACAGCAGGGTAGCTGTGTTTGGAGGAGACAGCAGGGAAGCTGTGTTTGGAGGAGACAGCAGGGAAGCTGTGTTTGCAGGAGACAGCAGGGAAGCTGTGTTTGGAGGAGACAGCAGGGACGCTGTGTTTGGAGGAGACAGCAGGGAAGCTGTGTTTGGAGGAACACAGGGAGCTGTGTTTGGAGAGACAGCAGGGAGCTGTGTTTGAGGAGCACAGGAAGCTGTGTTTGGAGGAGACAGCAGGAAGCTGTGTTTGGAGGAGACAGCAGAAGCTGTGTTTGGAGGACAGCAGGAAGCTATGTTTGGAGGAGACAGCAGGGAAGCTGTGTTTGGAGGAGACAGCAGGGAAGCTGTGTTTGGAGGAGACATCAGGGAAGCTGTGTTTGGAGGAGACAGCAGGGAAGCTGTGTTTGGAGGAGACATCAGGGACGCTGTGTTTGGAGGAGACAGCAGGGAAGCTGTGTTTGGAGGAGACAGCAGGGAAGCTGTGTTTGGAGGAGACAGCAGGGAAGCTGTGTTTGGAGGAGACAGCAGGGAGCTGTGTTTGGAGGAGACACAGGAAGCTGTCGTTTGGGAACAGCAGGAACTGTGTTTGAGGAGACAGCAGGAAGCTGTGTTTGGAGAGACAGCAGGGAGCATGTTTGGAGGAGACAGCATGTTGAGAGCTACAGAGTGTTTGGAGGAGACAGCAGGAAGCTGTGTTTGGAGGAGACAGCAGGAAGCTGTGTTTGGAGGAGACAGCAGGGAGCTGTGTTTGGAGGAACAGCAGGAAGCTGTGTTTGGAGGAGACAGCAGGACGCTGTGTTTGGAGGAGACATGCAGGAAGCTGTGTTTGGAGGAGACAGCAGGGACGCTGTGTTTGGAGGAGACAGCAGGACGCTGTGTTTGGAGGAGACAGCAGGAAGCTGTGTTTGGAGGAGACACAGGAAGCTGTGTTTGGAGGAGACAGCAGGGAAGCTGTGTTTGGAGGAGACAGCAGGGAAGCTGTGTTTGGAGGAGACAGCAGGGAAGCTGTGTTTGGAGGAGACATCAGGGAAGCTGTGTTTGGAGGAGACAGCAGGGAAGCTGTGTTTGGAGGAGACATCATTGAAGCTGTGTTTGGAGGAGACATCATAGCTGTGTTTGGAGGAGACAGCAGGGAGCTGTGTTTGGAGAGACAGCAGGAAGCTGTGTTTGAGGAGACATCAGGAAGCTGTGTTTGGAGGAGACAGCAGGGAAGCTGTGTTTGGAGGAGACATCAGGGAAGCTGTGTTTGGAGGAGACATCAGTGAAGCTGTGTTTGGAGGAGACATCAGGGAAGCTGTGTTTGGAGGAGACAGCAGGGAAGCTGTGTTTGGAGGAGACAACAGGGAAGCTGTGTTTGGAGGAGACAGCAGGAAGCTTGTTTGGAGGAGACAGCAGGAAGCTGTGTTTGGAGAGACAGCAGGAAGCTGTGTTTGGAGGAGACAGCAGGAAGCTGTATTTGGGGGTAGACATCAGGAAGCTGTGTTTGGAGGAGACATCAGGAAGCTGTGTTTGGAGGAGACAGCAGGGAAGCTGTGTTTGGAGGAGACAGCAGGGAGCTGTGTTTGGAGGAGACAGCAGGAAGCTGTGTTTGGAGGAGACATCAGGAAGCTGTGTTTGGAGGAGACAGCAGGGAAGCTGTGTTTGGAGGAGACAGCAGGGAAGCTGTGTTTGGAGGAGACAGCAGGGAAGCTGTGTTTGGAGGAGACATCAGGGAAGCTGTGTTTGGAGGAGACAGCAGGGAAGCTGTGTTTGGAGGAGACAGCAGGGAAGCTGTGTTTGGAGGAGACATCAGGGAAGCTGTGTTTGGAGGAGACAGCAGGGAAGCTGTGTTTGGAGAAGACAGCAAGGAAGCTGTGTTTGGAGGAGACATCAGGGAAGCTGTGTTTGGAGGAGACAGCAGGGAAGCTGTGTTTGGAGGAGACATCAGGGAAGCTGTGTTTGGAGGAGACATCAGGGAAGCTGTGTTTGGAGGAGACAGCAGAGCAGCTGTGTTTGGAGGAGACAGCAGGACATGTAAGACTATGTGAATCAGCGTTGATGCTGATTATTATGCATTTTTTACGATATTACAAGAATATATTCATTCATATCATATGTTAAAATTAAGGTTCGAATATTGCAAAGATCACTAAGGCAGTAATTATTTTCTAACTGCCAAATATACGCTGATCTCTAATAAAGTTTTCAAAGACATAATCTAGCAACTTAAACTAACTTTACTTAATTTTACACATAAAAATCTATTTTACCTAATCTTATAAGCTGTATAACATTTTGGTAATTATTTTAAATAGTATTGTAACTTCAGGCAACCCATTAATATACTGCTGGTGGTGCTAGTGTTTTGTTTGTCAGGAAAATCGGAAAAAAAAATTGACACTGATTTTAGTCATTTGGTGACCTCACTCAGTGGATGAGTAAGATACATGTGCAAGTTACACATGTACGACAGTTACACATGTGCAACAGTTACACATATGTCTTAATTGTCCACATCTTGTTATGTTGATATTTTTTTACTGAGTGGATCACTAGATCAATTGAAGACGTTCGTCACATGATCAGAAGTTCTCTTGTATGTGATCTTTATAACTAAAACCCAAGCGAGGAGCTCCACTGTACGGGTCCTCACATGACTGAAACCTACCTGTATCAGAGCTCCACTGTACGGGTCCTCACATGACTGAAACTCGCATGAGAGCCCCACTGTACGGGTCCTCACATGACTGAAACCCGCATCAGAGCCCCACTGTACGGGTTATCATAACTAGGACCCACATCACTCGACGCCCTGGGCCAACCCTTGGAGATGCTCCATTGTAAGCTTTGATAAGCTAATGTAGGTACAGTAGTCCATTACGATATTTCTTCTGTAACTCTCTCTACATCACTGATTACATATATTTTCATCTTTTGGCTTTGTAACTTTATTTATGCAAATAGCCACAACACGGTCAAGTTATTTACGAATATTAAGAATAATAATGGTCCTGATATGAGTCTTGGGGAACACCAGTCGTTACCCTTTCCCTTACCGATACTTTCTTCTCTATAATAACTTGTCTTCTGTTCCTTTTATCCAGTGGAGCAACTTTCCTTGTAATCACTGGCAGCTACATTGCGAACTGAAGTATTTGCCATCTTAGTAGCACTAAAGTTGACTTATGACACTAACCTTGTCTCTGATTATTACTGTTTCTATGTCATCACTGAAGGCACTTGACTCGCATCATGACTCTAACAACATGCCTCATTGCAGATGCCAGGTATGAATACTCAAAAATTAGTGAAAAGGAAATTAACGTACAATTTTTATGGATTCCCTCACACATTGAATTAATCCTTTATGATAAAGTTGAAAAGCTAGCCAAGAAAGTAACTTGAAGGGAAATGTAAATATAACTTTGGTAAGTCTATGTCTAGGCTTAGGAATAATGTTAGGAGGGAAGTAAATAATGAAAGTGAATGTCATAGAAATGGTTAGAAGCTTGAGTAGATCTATCACTCACTATGATAACATGAGTGTAGATATACCATCATAAGATGGATATGAGGTGCATAATGAACTAGCCACTTCGGCGGCAAAATTTAATGAACCTACTCTTCTAGTTTGTTTATCAGTTTGTATATACAAATTAGGTCCAAGGCTTGAACATTTGTAATTGTATCTAATGATGATGTTAATAATGTTTAATAGTGCGACCGCTCCTTGCTATGAGGTCATCCAGTCATCTTGATAACTGGACCAGGATACAAGTTAACAGTGACAGGGTTGGCACCTGGTACATGACCAGTAGTAGGAAAGCTTTTTTAGGTCTTGCCCCGAGGGGCAAGTTTATTGGGGAGTGCCACTCCTGTGATAACATATACCCTTGAAGACAATACATCTCAGCTCACATAAGTTACTAGATAACAACACTAGGCATTTCCCAGTGCGTTTACCTACAGGGTCACTCCCGCTGGTCAGGTTACCTCAGGTTATCTACCCAGGAAGGGAACTAGTTGGCCAGGCAAGGAACCTTGTTCGGGTGCTGGGTGACGCATCGTGGGCGCCCCACAGCCGTGAGGCTCCACCTGTGCCCCGGGCAGCAAGCAGGGCACCGCGGCACTGACCAGGATGTTTGTCTGCCCGTCCTACCCACCCCAGCAGCGCCCTACTTCTCCTTCACCCACACCTTGGCGCCACCTTCCCACACCCGTCTTTGTACTCACCCAGCTGAGTTTGCGGGGGCAGAGTCTCGGCTCCTGGCCCCGCCTCTTAACCTACAATCAACCACCGTTATTGGTCTCTGGTCTCCTGGGCCCTGTCAGGCCTACTCTTAAAACAGGGTTCAGAGTTTCCTCCGAAAGTTACTGGTTTATCTGCATTCTTAACTTTTATCTTTTCTCCCTCTCCCATGTGACTCGCATTTCAAACATTTTATTCTTATCGTCTCTGCCAAATCCTCTCCTAATCATATCTTTCTTGGCCATTCTCTCTTCTAAGATTATTAGGTTTAGTTCTCTTAATATTTCCTCTTAGGTCAATCCCCCAGCTCAAGAACTAGTCTTGTTGAAAATCTTTGAATATTTCGTTCTTCTGAACAAGTTAGCTGCAAATTTTTAAAGTACGAATTCCAGGGCATCACACCTGGACCAGGTAAAAGAAGCCATCAACGAACAGTTTCAATATTTGGGCTACCAGCACTGATTTATAGAACTAATAGTTACTTAAGTTAACAGAACCTACTACAACACAAAGAAAGTTTAAGAAAGTACACATGAAAACTTCCTGCTGGTCTCATACCGTCGCAACTTCCAGACACAACTATGACGCACCAACGTTAAAGTGATCATTTATTACCCCAAGATAAATAAAAATACATTTCCAACAGACTGAAGTATCCCACGTTGCCTAACATCTGCAGGGAGTGTTCTGTTATCTACACAGAACAAACCGGCCAGAACCTTCCCACCAGAGTCAGTAAACATGAAGGATCAGTGAGACGTACTCAGGTTCTCAGCACGTCAAATAACAGAACCACAACATACACTGGGAATCCGCTAAAATCATTCACAGTTCACAAAACAGTTTCACACGAAGTATCTGAGAATCTCAGTCTTCATTTAAACTAAACACAGCTTCAACGTTTCACTAAGCAGTGTGACCAGATACTAACACTATGTTTGATCTTAAAATCTACATTCAACCTTAGTACAATACTTGAATGGCCTTCCCCTCCCCTCACGGTACAACACTTCTCTCCTCATCTGACTCGTCTTTTGTGATGACTCTCAGCAAGTGAAGAGCAGTGTTTCAATTTTAAAGCCAGAGGCCCACAGTGGTCTTCATATGGATTTGTTTCCTCCCCAGTTATATATATATATATATATATATATATATATATATATATATATATATATATATATATATATATATATATATATATAACATTATCAAGTTAGAAGTTGTTACTGGCGTAAATATATTGAAATTTTGAAATGGCTATCGTTGTCCCTAGGTCATTTACTCCTGGGAAAAGAAGAAAGGCAGCAGTTTTGGCTGGTCCCTTGTGCAGGGTGATGTGTAAATGGCTTCTTCTTAATGGCAGTGTCGCCCAGCAATCTAGCAGGTATTGTATTAATGGGTGTGTGCCAGTATGGTGGCAGTGCTGGCATTGTTCTGCAGCATTCTCAGTTAAGTGTTTTTAGTAGCGTAGCCAAGAAGCAGCAGATAAAGAGATGTGGATTGGCGCTGTTTCTCCTTTTGAATAACAATTGTGACCTTGTTGTCTGGCTCAGAGTTTGTCGTGTTTGTCTTGTGGAGTTTTGAATCATTATTTTCATCAGAAGGTTTGCGAATTTGTTCCCAGTACTACATAAGAACATAAGAACATAAGAAAGGAGGAACACTGCAGCAGGCCTGTTGGCCCATACTAGGCAGGTCTTTCACATTCCATCCCACTAACAGAATATTTGTTCAACCCAATTTTCAATGCTACCCAAGAAATAAGCTTTGATAATTCTATCCACTCACGTACAAGTCCCACTCAAATCCAACCCCTCTCACTCATGAATTTATCCAACCTAAATTTGAAACTACCCAAGGTCCTAGCTTCAATAACCCTACTAGGCAGACTGTTCCACTCATCAACTACCCTGAGCTACGTAATCTAGGTGAGGCCTTACTAATGATGTATAAAGCAAATGTCACTCATTTGTTGTGGGTCAGATCTTTATTGATGATCAGCTGCTTAGGAAGTGTTAAAACAACTTCTTTCTTACTTAAGTTTCAAACACTGCTGCGTTTGTAGGTGTTCATGGTAGATCTGAATATGGTATTATTACGAAGGCTTTCATAAAACATTACAAAATAATCGAAGATCCTGGTTCTTTGTTTAATGTTTAGCTCACTGTATCTAAAGGTTAGTTGTTAAGATTGAAACCTATCACAGCAAAATCTTGATATATGAACATCACTTCGCATTTAAGAAAAGTTTCTTTAAGATGGTAAAGTTGTGTTCAGCGTAAGTGATTTATTGATCACATCTGCATCACAGAACACACACAGCTATGTAATATTGATCACATCTGCATCACAGAACACACAGAGTTATATTGATTTCTGTGCAATATTTGGGGAATGCCTCTTCTGCTCAACATAAAATTTTCTGGTGTAGACTATGGGAAGGTTCCGATTTATCTTGGGCGATGTAAGTGCAAATTTGCCAATTTTATTGAAAATATTTGGATATTGGATTAATTAAGAGACTTTTTCAGTGATCGGTTTGAAGCCTTCAGTGTTGATGTGTGTTACTAAAGGGAAGCCTCCCATTATACAGCTACTGGCCATCTTAAGGATGCTAGAGTTCTTGAGTGTGTTGAGCTAAACCTCCAGGGCTTCTTCAAGATGGAAAAGTAAACACATAAGCAGTATAATGTGATCCTTTATTGACAACGTTTCGCCCATGCAGTGGGCTTTATCGAGTCACAGACAGATCTACCTGGAAAATGAGCAACATGTACCCTATATATATCTCCATGTTGCTCATTTTCCAGGTAGATCTGTCTGTGACTCGATAAAGCCCACTGCGTGGGCGAAACGTTGTCAATAAAGGATCACATTATACTGCTTATGTGTTTACTTTTCCATTGTGTCGGTATTTTATACCATTTAGCTTCTTCAAGATGTTGAAGCCATACCTTCTAAGTCTCTTAAAGAAGTTAATCTACAGTGTTTCTGAGTTTTCAGGGATTTGAGATACACTAAATTAGAGGGAATACCTTCCTTGAATCGTGAGGCGACCAAAACAAGTCTAGTTATTACCTGACCTTCATGTTTTATATAAATTATATATGATCTAACTTTGAGCTGACGCCAGAGTGTTTCTTTGTCATGAGGGTCTTGACACTCAGGGCCCCCAAGATCAATTTTGCAAGGCGGAACAAGAGCTTTGGGGCCCCTGGAGGCAGGCTGAGACATCTCTCAAAATTGAAAATTTGAAGTCCAATAAAACCATTAGTAAACATTCATAATTGCTTTAATTCCTGCGCAGCAGAATAACCAGATAACATATACTTTAAACATATACTTTATAGATTTTGGAAATTTTTGTTGACATAACTATATAAGTGCTTAAATTTTTAAATGTTTAATAAGTTCTTTAAAGTAAAATAATTTCTTAAAAGTTTAATATGTACTTATACTACTTAGTGAAATGAGCTTTCCTGTTTATCTTTTTTTTTTTTTTTTTTGTCTGCAAAATTTCTAATAACTATCAGAAATAATTTCTCTGGCAATGCTTGATTCAGTACTTAGTCTTGTTAAATCATCAAGTCGGGTTTGACACAGTAGAACTTAAAAAGTTTTTGATCTTAAAGATCTTTCTGCTGACGCTACTGTAGCTGGAATTGTCAAGTACAAAAACATTTAGAAATATCTCACAAAGTTTGTAATCTGTTAATAAATTTAACAATTCTAAAGGTTTCATTTCTGGTTTTCAAAAATTTGTTTTATGTATTAATGGTAAATGTTGGAAAAATAAACACATAAGCAGTATAATGCGATCCTTTATTGACAACGTTTCGCCCACGCAGTGGGCTTTATCGAGTCACAGACAGATCTGTGACTCGATAAAGGATCACATTATTTTTCCATTGTGTCGGTATTTTATACCACTTATTTCAATGGTAAATGTTGCATTTCTGCTTAAAAAATCTTCATCATTGAGGTCCTGGCCCCGGACCAATGTACCGGCTAAACCTCCACCCCCCTCCCTCTCATAGGCCCTGTTGACATGGTCCTTCATCACACTATGACCTGCTCAACTCTGGGAAAGGCAGGACTCGAACTCATGACGGGCCGCTTCTAAAACTAGCAGGTCAGTGTTCTGACCACTAGACCGCACAAACGTAACACGATTCATCCAACTAAGTATAGCTCTATACACTAGAGAGGTTAGCATGGGTTCCTCTTTGACCACATATGCAAAATTTACTGGCCGAGTCTAACACTCACACGACAGTGATGAGATTCTCTCACGTCTTTTCAAAGCCGTTGGCAGTGACTAGCGAAAATCACTGTACGCTTGTAAACAAGCCAGGGAAGGGGCAGGAGTCGAACCCATGCTGTACTCTCTACACGTTGGGTCGCCTTGTATTTATATTCCTTGATCCCTGACATGTTCTCCCCATTAGGAAAAAGTGCCGAGTCTATCTTGGATCGTTTTAAGTACATAGTTGCTTTTCTGTAGCGAAGCTGGATTTTTTCTCATTGATATATATACTATTATTTCCCGTTGCCCACTTAAAATTTTTATTGACATATGTGATAATGTAATGTCATTTATAGATAGTTTTCATGGTGCTGTAGTATTGACATAGCACGACTCTCTGCTTTGTGTTCTCGACCAGAAAGACGTGATCTTATTTGATATTAACATTTTATTTGTGATAAATAATGATCCAAACGAATATATCCGATGTGTGTGATAATTCATCATTAAAATTTCTTTATTAAAAAAATCTGTTTTTTGTTCAAATAAAAAATACAAAACGTTATCCCCTTTAATTTGAAAAATGGAGTATACCTGGAGTATATCTGGAGTATACCTGGAGAGGGTTTCTGGATCAATGCCCCCGCGGCCCGGTCTGTGACCAGGTCAGTATTGTGACCAGACTGTTGCCTCCTAATAAATGTCTGACCATTTTCAAGCTGTGTGTGTGATCACTAATTATTGTGTAGCCTTAATGGCTTAGTTATTCATACTAAATAAAAAATAAAGGTAATAAAGGTCACGTGGAGTTATGTTTGACCTTACCTGGAGTTTACCTGGAGAGAATTCCAGGGGTCAACGCCCCTGCGGCCCGGTCTGTGACCAGGCCTCATGTTGGACCAGAGCCTGATCAACCAGGCTGTTACTGCTGGCCTTAGCGTCAACTTCTCTTTGCACAGATTAACTTACAAACTAAGAGCTGTTATATAACCTTATTTCAGAGCCCAGCCTTTCCCGGGCTGTTACCCACAACAATTGACTAATACCTAAATACCAATTTACTGAAGCCCGGGTTCATTTGGCTGTGAGTCGAATGTTTCACCACTGAGCTATGGACATGTTGGTGTGAGCAAATAACCGCAAGATCATACTTTGGAATTTTAGTAATACGTACTTATATGGAGGTTCTGTGTCATAAAAACAAGTGACGAATCCACGAGAGAGGTCAGCGCCTCTGTGACCGTAACCACGAGAGAGGTCAGCGCCTCTGTGACCGTAACCACGAGAGAGGTCAGCGCCTCTGTGACCGTAACCACGAGAGAGGTCAGCGCCTCTGTGACCGTAACCACGAGAGAGGTCAGTGCCTCTGTGACCGTAACTACGAGAGAGGTCAGCGACTCTGTGACCGTAACCACGAGAGAGGTCAGTGCCTCTGTGACCGTAACCACGAGAGAGGTCAGCGACTCTGTGACCGTAACCACGAGAGAGGTCAGTGCCTCTGTGACCGTAACCACGAGAGAGGTCAGCGCCTCTGTGACCGGAACCACGAGAGAGGTCAGCGCCTCTGTGACCGGAACGACGAGAGAGGTCAGCGCCTCTGTGACCGGAACGACGAGAGAGGTCAGCGCCTCTGTGACCGGAACCACGAGAGAGGTCAGCGCCTCTGTGACCGTAACCACGAGAGAGGTCAGCGCCTCTGTGACCGGAACCACGAGAGAGGTCAGCGCCTCTGTGACCGGAACCACGAGAGAGGTCAGCGCCTCTGTGACCGTAACCACGAGAGAGGTCAGCGCCTCTGTGACCGTAACCACGAGAGAGGTCAGCGCCTCTGTGAGAGGAAGTCAGTCTTGGAGACAACATTCACAATTTAGTAAAGATACATCAAATGTCGTTAAAGATCAGTGAGATAATTATTTTTACAACTTCGCAGGTTGAATACATTATAGTCAGGGAAGAACTGATTTATTGCCGATCATTGTAAATCAAAGGTCATGATCAGCATTGCGCGCTGTGCACACGATGACAAACTTGCAGTGCTGAGGAGTGTGTCCGGTGATGGGTCATGTTTACCTCTTACTCACACCTGAATGAACCATGTTGGGTGAAGAGGTGAGACCGGTAATGGGTCAAGTTTACCTCTTACTCATACCTCTTAGAGGCGCCATTCTGGGTAAGGAAGGGAAGGAGGGCAGTTTTATTTTACTCTTTGACTAATCCAGTGGTTGATCATGTAATGACAGCTCTCCTTATAGAGAGGATATCATAAATGATCTCAATAAAGCCTAAAACCAGTTTGGGTTTGCTAATTAGTTTATTGGATTTACAATGCGAAATCTGTACACCATTTTAGGTGACAAGGAAGATGGTAGAGAAAGTATGGTAGTCAGGAGACAAGGAAGATGGTAGAGAAAGTATGGTAGTCAGGAGACAAGGAAGATGGTAGAGAAAGTATGGTAGTCAGGAGACAAGGAAGATGGTAGAGAAAATATGGTAGTCAGGAGAAATTTGGATGTTAGCCTATGATAAATCTCACAGTGAATGTTTTGGTCAAGTGACTGAGATCTTAGGCGGGCTTACCGGTCCAGCCCTTAAAAACATAAATGTTGCATCATGAGGTGTGTGTTGTGAGGGTGTTAAGGGATGGACATCTTCGTGGGATGGGGACTTTCTCAGCAGGTAATGCAGTGCCCAGTCCTCTGCACATTTTAGGAAAATCCTCCATTCATTATTATACCAGATTATCAATTATGCTTTCGTCTTGGTCATGTTGTCAGCGACACAACAGTCTGGTAACACCCACGGACCTACTTAGTGCTAGACCAGGGGTTCTTAACCGGGTATGGGACTCGACCTCTGAACATTTTGCCGTTTTTCTATAAATAAATGTGATACAATCCTTGTGATTTTTTTCAGCTGTTCTGTTGCTAGCTATCCATTGTAAAGTAAAACTAATCTATTGACATCTTTTGAAGTCATACAGATACCTAATAGGACTGGTGATGATAATGATTTCTGCAGTCTGGTGGAGGGGGTATGTGGACATATTGGGTAATCCACTGGGTGTCTGTAATCGTAAAAAGGTTAAGAACACGTGTACTAGATGAACAAGAGCAGTAGGTGTACGGAAACGTGCCCAACGTTTCACACGTGGCAGGAAAGGATCTTGGGTCTCTCAGTGTGAGTTCATTACGTTATGAAGCAAGACATGAGCAGACATGATAAACACCGAGCCCCCACCTTCAGAGGTCAAGCTTCTCGCTATCAACGCTGTAAGTCAGCTCAGGGCGACTGTATTTACTAATATGGAGATGTTTTTTTTCCCCTCTAATTTATTAAGAAAGCACAAGACAGAAATTTAAATATATCGAGATATCGTAATGAATGTGTAGAACCTCCTTTGCTTAGGATCTAATTACTATATAAATCCAATTAAGTTGTATAGATATACACATTAAAGAGTGGACCAGCCCATCCTGCAACTTTCAACAATGAACGTGAGGAAACCAACGCTCTAAGGGACCACCTATCTGGATCTTACTCGGGATTAACATTTGCTAATAATTGTTTTTTTAATTTATTAGTTTTAGGAAAGAAAAGTTGAGAAAAGGCTTGTAGGTATGTAACTTATCTTGATTGGGTGTTATTACTGACACACAAACAATGTATTTATATCTCGGTTAATAAGGTTCAAAGCCTATCGACTACACGAGGGCAATTAAGGTTGTATCTCACTTTTTCACCTACGGCCAAGAGTATTTTAATCGTTAAAGTAAAGTACTGTCAGCCTATATACATGGTGTATATATATACAGTGTTTATATCTCAGTGATACAATGCGTATTTATTTTCACTTCTGCCTCTCTGCTAAACACTTCTTATAAATAATATTGTTTTGGTATTATTCATATTAGTACTGTTCAATAGATATTAAGACAATATTACCAAAGATAAGAATAAGAATTTTATTTTGACATGATACATAGTTGTACAAAAGAATATAATAGTTAGGTGTACATGACAAAAGCCCCTTTGTATGCAGAGCATTTCAGACAAACTTAATATTAACATAAGATTACGAAGGCAATAACATATTATTATTTGATTTTTGGTGAGTTACAGTGAGTACAGTAATTACAATTTAAAATTTGTTTAGAAAACTTACATAATTACAAATAGTGGTACAGTTTGAATAAATTTACAATATGGAAATATTTTAATGGAACAATTTGAAAACAATTTACAATAAGAGGCAATAACATAATAATACAGAAGGGTTCTAATAACCAGAGAACAATCCAAACGCTACTCATCAATCCTTACCAGCCTGATAAGAAGGTCCAAAAAATTGTATTATGAGAACAGACTCCAAACCATAAAAGGGGATATGAAAAAGACCTGGAAAACCCTATCTGCAATTCTAGGAAATAAAAAGATATCCAAGAACAATACCATCAAATTATCAAAAACAGATGAACCCCTACTCTCACCTACTGAGACAGCAAACAGACTTAATGTTTTCTTCTCCACCATAGATAAGAATCTAGCGAGTAAAATCCCAAGCTCGAACACCCGTCCAACAGACTACCTCACCAACACCTACCCAGATATACTATTCCTAGCTCCTACCAACTCAATTGAAGTCTCGCTCATAATCAACACCCTTAAAAACAAGGCAGGAGACATAAATAGCCTACCATCTTTTATGTACAAAAAAGCTTCAGGGTCACCCCGATCCATAAAAGAGGTGATCAAACAGACTTAAATAATTATAGACCAATATCTAATTTACCACTACTCTCAAAAATCTTTGAAAAATTAATTCATAGGCAGATCTATTCCTATCTCATCTCACACAATGTACTCAACCCCAGTCAGTTTGGATTCAGGACCAACAAAAGCACAAATGATGCCATTATACACATGCTAGAGTTAATATACACCGCACTTGAGAAGAAAGACGTTCCACTGGAATCTTCATTGATCTACGAAAAGCATTTGATACAGTCGATCATGATTTACTGCTTACAAAACTAGCACACTACGGTATAAGAGGGCACTCGCTCAACTACATAAAGTCTTATCCAGTAACAGAAGCCAAATGTGTATGCTGATGGAGCGAATTTCAACAAAAAATTACAGTCGGTCCTCAAGGAAGTGTACTGGGTCCACTCTTATTTCTCATTTACATCAATGACCTACCTAATGCATTTCAACTACTCAAACCCATTTTATTTGCAGATGACACAACATATGTTTTCTCTCACCCAAATCCAGCCATACTGGCCAATACTGTTAATGCAGAATTACAGAAAATATCAACATGGATGACGACCAATAAACTGACTCTAAATACTGACAAGACCTACTTTATACAGTTTGGAAACAGAGGTAAAAAGGTTCCACTAAACATAACACTAAACGGTTCACCCATCACAAGACTCACAGAGGGAAAATTCCTAGGTATACACATTGACAGTAGCCTTAAATTCCAAACACATATACAACAAATTTCCAAGAAAATCTCAAAGACAGTAGGCATATTATCTAAGATACGCTACTATGTACCTCAACCAGCTCTCCTTGCACTATACCACTCACTCATCTACCCTTATCTCACTTATGGAATCTGTGCATGGGGATCTACAACATTAAATCACCTTAGACCACTCATAACCCAGCAAAAGGCTGCAGTCAGAATGATAACAAATTCCCACTCTAGACAGCATACTCCACCAATATTCAAAAGCCTAAAACTACTCACCATAAAGAACATTCACACTTATAATTGTGCCTACTACATACATAGAACTCTACATTCTAATATAAACCCTCCACTCAAAATTCTCCTCACCAACCTTAATAGGACCCATGACCATAACACAAGAAACAGATCACATTTTGATGTACCCGCGTCCATAGCAACCTATGTAAAAATTCAATGCACATAAAGGCCCCAGATTCTGGAACTCATTACCAGAAAATACAAAAATAACCTTGTCTCAGAATCATTTTAAGACTCTACTCAAAACCACCTAATCACTCTTACCTAAATACTCATACTCAAAAATACTCATTGTTATTTCTCCTATAAGATAATTCCATTTTTATTATAATTATGTACGATAATATTACTTTCAAAAATGCTCAGTATTTTTTTCCTATAAGATAATCTCAATTTGTACTATTATAACATTGTAATATTACCACCTACTCACCTTAAACTAAATACGCATTCTGTAAATTACTTTAAAAAAAATACTCAATGTCATTTTCCCAAAAATAATTTCAATTTTTACTAAACACTTACTGTAGTGTCACCATATTATAATTTGCCAAATGAAATATCATCATATTGTAATCTGTCCAATGTTTAAGCAAATCAAATTCCCATCAATCTATCCAATATTATGTACATAGTCCATAAGTTTTTAGATTAAGCTGCCCGTTATGCCCTGGCATGTCAGTGGCTCTCCTGGCACTTCTATGTAAATCTCTATGTAAAATTGCGATGAAATAAAAATTATTATTATTATTATTATTATTATTATTATTATTATTATTATTATTATTATTATTATTATTATTATTATTATTATTATTATTATTATTATTATTATTATTATTATTATTATTATTAATATGGATATTGATGTGTTACAGTGAATACATTAATTACAGTTTAAAATTTGGTATAAAACTGACATTTTTACAAATAATGGTACAAATGGAATTAATTTACAATATGGGAATATTACAATGGGACAATTTAAAAACAATTTAAGATATGAGATTTAGTATAATTTAGAACAATTAAATGGAATTAATAATTATTACAATTTAGTAATATATAATGTAATGAAATTTAAGCATCTAATTTTGAAGTAATGAGTTTATGGTTTAGTAATCCTTAGCACAATATATCGTAGTGAAGGTGAATTAAGTTTAAGTTGAGTAGACTTATATTATTTAGAAATTTTTGTATAACCTTTGAGTTAGGTATCGAGTATGGTTTGTCTGGTTAGTTTTGGGTGAGTAGGTGATTTCTAAGAGAGCCTTAAATTGATTTGCAGGCAGCAGGGGTCGTCTAGTGTTCCCTGGCAATGAATTCCAGATCTTAGGGGCCTTTATGTGCATAACATTTGATACATTGTATCACTTTCCTACCCGGAATATCTGAACCAAAGACAAGATCGCAAGAGCATAAAATTCTCCAGTTACATGATAAAACAGATTTTAAAATATTGCTTCAGTTTTCGTACGATTCGGTTTTCGTCAGACTTTTTAGAACGGATTAATCCCGAAAAAAGATGTTCCACTGTGTATGTTTGATTTCGACGTCAGTATTTTCTTGGCGTAATCATCACGCCTTGGTGCTGGTGAGGGGATCTTGATCCAAAAAACTGGATCTGCCCTTCCTTGCTTTGTGTCAAACCTCACTGCCACCTATTTGTGTTATAGCGTTGTTTTCCCTACAGATATAATTGTATTCAAAACTCAATAAACTGAAACACAGTAATTTGAAAAAGCATCAATTTTGTGCCTAGATTGACCAGAATCCTCTTTTGTGGTTCGTGCAGCACCACCGCTGCTTCCTCCTGCGTGCAGCACCACCGCTGCTCCCTCCTGCGTGCAGCACCACCGCTGCTCCCTCCTGCGTGCAGCACCACCGCTGCTCCCTCCTGCGTGCAGCACCACCGCTGCTTCCTCCTGCGTGCAGCACCACCGCTGCTTCCTCTGCGTGCAGCACCACCGCTGCTTCCTCTGCGTGCAGCACCACCGCTGCTCCCTCCTGCGTGCAGCACCACCGCTGCTCCCTGCTGCTTGCAGCACCACCGCTGCTCCCTCCTGCGTGCAGCACCACCGCTGCTCCCT
Source organism: Cherax destructor (assembly GCA_009830355.1). Lineage (NCBI taxonomy): Eukaryota > Metazoa > Arthropoda > Malacostraca > Decapoda > Parastacidae > Cherax > Cherax destructor. The sequence goes on along the minus strand of WNWK01008888.1, from coordinate 44,741 downwards.
CCTGCGTGCAGCACCACCGCTGCTTCCTCCTGCGTGCAGCACCACCGCTGCTCTCCTGCGCGTGCAGCCCACCGCTGCTTCCTCCTGCGTGCAGCACCACCGCTGCTCCTCTGCGTGCAGCACCACCGCTGCTTCCTCCTGCGTGCAGCACCACCGCTGCTTCCTGCTGCGTGCAGCACCACCGCTGCTTCCTGCTGCGTGCAGCACCACCGCTGCTTCCTGCTGCGTGCAGCACCACCGCTGCTTCCTCCTGCGTGCAGCACCACCGCTGCTCCCTCCTGCGTGCAGCACCACCGCTGCTTCCTCTGCTGCACACCACCGCTGCTCCTCCTGCGTGCAGCACCACCGCTGCTCCCTCCTGCGTGCAGCCCACCGCTGCTTCCTCCTGCGTGCAGCACCACCGCTGCTTCCTGCTGCGTGCAGCACCACCGCTGCTTCCTCCTGCGTGCAGCACCACCGCTGCTTCCTGCTGCGTGCAGCACCACCGCTGCTTCCTCCTGCGTGCAGCACCACCGCTGCTTCCTCCTGCGTGCAGCACCACCGCTGCTTCCTCCTGCGTGCAGCACCACCGCTGCTCCCTCCTGCGTGCAGCACCACCGCTGCTCCCTCCTGCGTGCAGCACCACCGCTGCTCCCTCCTGCGTGCAGCACCACCGCTGCTCCCTCCTGCGTGCAGCACCACCGCTGCTACCTCCTGCGTGCAGCACCACCGCTGCTTCCTCTGCGTGCAGCACCACCGCTGCTTCCTCCTGCGTGCAGCACCACCGCTGCTCCCTCCTGCGTGCAGCACCACCGCTGCTTCCTCCTGCGTGCAGCACCACCGCTGCTTCCTCCTGCGTGCAGCACCACCGCTGCTTCCTCCTGCGTGCAGCACCACCGCTGCTCCCTCCTGCGTGCAGCACCACCCTGCTTCTCCTGCGTGCAGCACCACCGCTGCTCCCTCCTGCGTGCAGCACCACCGCTGCTTCCTCCTGCGTGCAGCACCACCGCTGCTTCCTCCTGCGTGCAGCACCACCGCTGCTCCCTCCTGCGTGCAGCACCACCGCTGCTTCCTCCTGCGTGCAGCACCACCGCTGCTTCCTCCTGCGTGCAGCACCACCGCTGCTCCCTCCTTCGTGTAGCACTCAGGCAGACTGTGTCAGAGACTAGGAAGCATTATTATATAAATAAGAACCTCCACGACTACGGTGATCTTCACACCAACTCCAAGACCGAGGGACTCATTACCTTATCTTCTGTATATAGCTCTTATCTTCCAGTTATGTACTGGAATTTGTATTGATAAAGCCACTGGAGGGAAACGTCTACAATAAAGACCACCAGATGCTGCACATGTGTCTGATTTTCATTATATAAATACTTTAGAAAACCGAAAAATTGATGAATGAGACACTTGTGCAGAACTTGAGTATCTATTGTGGAAACGTTTCACCAGCCAATGCCTTTATCAGTCCAGTACAGGCAACAATCACTGAGGTAATCAGTCCCTCAGCCTGAAGACGATGTGTTCAGTCTATCAATCTTGAAAAAAAGATTAATGGACTGAACACATCGACTCCAGGTGAGGGACTGATTACCTCAAACTCCTCATCTTCTGCCATTCTTCTTTGTATTAGACTGATGAAGCGACAGGTTGGCGAAACGTTCCCACACAAAAAACTAGCCAAGTGTTGCACAAGAATCGTTCATCAACCAGGAGACATACCTGGCTCTTGACGGCAATAATGACGTTGATAATAGATAAGCCTTTTAATACAATGTCTCGCCCAAGGTTGGACTTTGTCGGTTCTCAAAACCATTTTCATCATACTCGATAAAGCCGTCTTGGGCGAAACGTTGTATTAAAAGGAACCAACAACCTATAGACTTATCAAGTCACTACAATCTGGCTGATCAGACAGGGTAAAGACACATATAACAAAAGGAGACCTTTATTAGTACGTTTCACCTCATATTGTGAAACGTTATGGCACTCGTCGGCTGGGCCATACAGCAACTGTTATGGCCCTCGCAGTTCGATGCCAGTCGCAGGCTTGCTAGTATTTTAATTTCACCTTTTAACGGGGTGGACGGATAAGCCAGTGGGATATGTCGGTCAGATGACCCAGACCTCCAGTGGCGGGTCATCATATAACTAAGACCCGCGTCAGGAAGCACCTGTCCTGTATGGAGATAAAAGATATACAATACTGACATGATGGGAAAATAAACAAATGCGGATTAATGCGATTCCTTATTGACTACGTTTCGCCCACACGGTGTTATTTATCAAGTCACAAACAGATTTGTTTGTGACTTGATAAATAACACCGTGTGGGCGAAACGTAGTCAGTAAAGGATAGTATTATATTGTAATTGTGGTTATTTTCCCAGTTGTCTGTTTCCTGACGAATCTCACCTAACCTAGCAGGTTTGCTTCACTGTGGCCCAGGAGGTTCACCACATGATTATTTTTTTACTAGACATCTCTCCAGTATTATTATTATTACATTCATCAAAGAAACGCTAAACCAGTAGGGGCCATATAACACCTGGTAAACGGGAAGCAATCGGATCTGATTTAAGTAAAAGGAGGGTCATTCCATTTATCGGGATTATTATTGTAACTACGAACAAGTGGTATTGATCAATAACAACACTGCGACTAGCCAAGAACTCGAACCCATGTTGCTTTGGCCAGCCTCAGGGTGAGCGAAAACCACATGACGCTCTAACCCACAGGACCATTAAATCCTACAAGAATCACGCACCCAGCAGAGCTCAGTATTTTAACTACCGTATGTCCTCGGATCACGGTAAAACATCTAGCTCTGCTGGGTTCGTGATTCTTGTAAATTGGTGGTCCTGTGGGTTAGAGCGTCATGTGGTTTTCGCTCACCATGAGGAGGGTCAAAACAACATGGGTCCGAGTCCTTGGCTAGTCGCAGTGTTGTTATTATTTGGATTACTTACGAAGCCTTCACCAGCTTCACGACACCTCTGAAGTAAGGCAGTCCTGCAGCAGCAACCAGGACTGCTGTACCTGCCTCTAGGACACAGGATGTACACCAGGATCTCTAGCACGAAATTAAAACTCCTTCGTTAATCCAGCAACCAGGAGGCTTGTTGTGGGACCGAGGGCGGTGACCCACACAATCATTTTGAGATGACTTCCATGTAAGCTTAATCCATAGTTCCCTCCTGCGTTACCCTCGTATTCTCGTATTCTTATGTGTTTGCTTTTTCCCTCCCATGGTGAGTTAAAATTGAAGAGTCTCAAATCGACTCGATCACCATTTTAGTTAATGTTTGTGTTGCATCTTGTGAGTCAGGCTCATCCTCATATAACTTATGTTTATTCCTTGTTATTTTTTCAAGCTAACAGTGTTAATAAAAGATTTACTAAATTATCAGTATGTACATTTTTAATTCACTTTATATGGTAGAGACATTTAATTAGCAGTAATTGCTCTCAAGAAGTATAAATCAGCCTGTATACTAAACGTCATATATGGCACACACCTCGTATAATATTCCCTACACCTCGTATAATATTCCCTACACCTCGTATAATATTCCCTACACCTCGTATAATATTCCCTACACCTCGTATAATATTCCCTACACGTATAATATTCCCTACACCTTGTATAATATTCCTTACATCTCGTATAATATTCCCTACACCTCGTATAATATTCCCAACACCTCGTATAATATTCCCTACACCTCGTATAATATTCCCTACACCTCGTATAATATTCCCTACACCTCGTATAATATTCCCTACACCTCGTATAATATTCCCTACACCTCATATAATATTCCCTACACCTCGTATAATATTCCTACACCTCGTATAATATTCTACACCTCGATAATATTCCAACACCTCGTATAATATTCTACACCTCGTATAATATTCCCTACACCTCGTATAATATTCTACACCTCGTATAATATTCCCTACACCTCGTATAATATTCCCTACACCTCGTATAATATTCTACACCTCGTATAATATTCCCTACACCTCGTATAATATTCCCTACACCTCGTATAATATTCTCTATAACTCGTATAATATTCCTACACCTCGTATAATATTCCCTACACCTCGTATAATGTAATAATATTGGTGAATTACCGACAATATGTTAAGTAAAAGGACACAAATGCAACTAATTGTCACATTAGTTGCATTTGTGTCCTTTTACTTAACCTCGTATAATATTCCCAACACCTCGTATAATATTCCCAACACCTCGTATAATATTCCCAACACCTCGTATAATATTCCCAACACCTCGTATAATATTCCCAACACCTCGTATAATATTCCCAACACCTCGTATAATATTCCCAACACCTCGTATAATATTCCCAACACCTCGTATAATATTCCCAACACCTCGTATAATATTCCATACACCTCGTGTAATATTCCATACACCTCGTATAATATTCCCAATACCTCGTATAATATTCCTACACCTCGTATAATATTCCCTACACCTCGTATAATATTCCACACCTCGTATAATATTCCTACGAACCAATCGTATAATATTCCAACACCTCGTATAATATTCCCAACACCTCGTATAATATTCCCAACACCTCGTATAATATTCCATACACCTCGTGTAATATTCCATACACCTCGTATAATATTCCCCACACCTCGTATAATATTCCCAACACCTCGTATAATATTCCATACACCTCGTATAATATTCCCTACACCTCGTATAATATTCCAACACCTCGTATAATATTCCCAACACCTCGTATAATATTCCAACACCTCGTATAATATTCCAACACCTCGTATAATATTCCCAACACCTCGTATAATATTCCCAACACTCGTATAATATTCCACACCTCGTATAATATTCCACACCTCGTATAATATTCCCTACACTCGTATAATATTCCTACACCTCGTATAATATTCCCTACACCTCGTATAATATTCCCACACCTCGTATAATTTTCCCCAACACCTCGTATAATATTCCCACACCTCGTATAATATTCCCAACACCTCGTATAATATTCACAACACCTCGTATAATATTCCCAATACCTCGTATAATATTACCTACACCTCGTATAATATTCCCTACACCTCGTATAATATTCACAACACCTCGTATAATATTCCCTACACCTCGTATAATATTCACAACACCTCGTATAATATTCCCAACACCTCGTATAATATTCCCAACACCTCGTATAATATTCCCAACACCTCGTATAATATTCCCAACACCTCGTATAATATTCCCAACACCTCGTATAATATTCCCAACACCTCGTATAATATTCACAACACCTCGTATAATATTCCCAACACCTCGTATAATATTCACAACACCTCGTATAATATTCCCAATACCTCGTATAATATTCCCTACACCTCGTATAATATTCACAACACCTCGTATAATATTCCCAACACCTCGTATAATATTCACAACACCTCGTATAATATTCACAACACCTCGTATAATATTCCCAATACCTCGTATAATATTACCTACACCTCGTATAATATTCCCTACACCTCGTATAATATTCCCAACACCTCGTATAATATTCACAACACCTCGTATAATATTCACAACACCTCGTATAATATTCCCAATACCTCGTATAATATTCCCTACACCTCGTATAATATTCACAACACCTCGTATAATATTCCCTACACCTCGTATAATATTCCCTACACCTCGTATAATATTCCCTACACCTCGTATAACATTCCATACGCCTCGTGTAATATTCGATACACCTCGTGTAATACTCCCTACACCTGGTGTAATACTCCCTACACCTGGTGTAATACTCCCTACACCTCGTGTAATACTCCCTACACCTGGTGTAATACTCCCTACACCTGGTGTAATACTCCCTACACCTGGTGTAATATTACCTCCAGCACTGTCAATATACTTCTTACTCTCATTAGTTTACCTTAATACTTAATACCTGTGAGTTTTCCGATAATATTTTAATTATCAAATAATTTATTGTCACAAAAAATATAGAAACCATTTAACCGTGTCCTCTACCTGGAGTCTACCTGGAGAGAATTCCAGGGGTCAACGCCCCCGCGGCCCGGTCTGTGACCAGGCCTCTTGTTGGACCAGAGCCTGATCAACCAGGCTGTTACTGTATAATATTCCCTACACATTTCACCTGTATCACAACAATTACACAGAGATGTGTTAAATCTTCGATTTGATTTTGTTAAAAAAAAAAAAAAAAAAAACATTAAGCCCATTAGTCACACAACACTTTTTTTTTTTTTTTTTAAAACAGAAAGACCACGCTACTGAAAATAGATAAAATACTGATCTCTTCATGAATGTATTGTTGGCAGTACACTCAAGATAATCTCCTCGACCAATTAGAAGTGACTCAACTTGCTGTTAGAGTTGCATTTCCAGATTTACTTTTTATCTCATGGGTAACATTTTGAGTATTTTTGACAGCGATATTTTCGAAATGCAGATTTCCTAAAACAGACTCCCATTGTGTAGAGGATGTTTCAATTCTAAATACATTAATAATGTATCATTACTAACTTGCTTTTATCATTACCAGCAGTTGCCTTAGTGAACAATTTTCTCCAATAATAGAGGAATAATTATAACAATGTAATCAACATAATTAAAATGCTAAAACTTGTTTTCAATAAGTTATCTATGATGAAAGGTATAATTGAGAGGGCGAGGAGAGGTTAAGATGGTGTGGACACAGAAAGAGAATGAAGGAAAACACGATGACTAAGAGGGAGAATAACTCGAGAATGGAGGAAAGGAGGGTTAAGGGTCGTCCCAGGAAGGGCTGGGGAATGGGTGAGTATAGGCGGTTTTTAGTACTAGAGACTTGAGCATCCCTACAAAAGAATCTTCCTTACTGACAGCGTGGAGAGTGAGGCAAGAGGAAATTCTTCCCACACATCCACACAGCGCCAGGAAATCACTGGTGGAGTCTGTGGTGTCACCAACACTTGTTATTTGGATTTAGCTACATTTGTTAGTTAGGTTATATAATATTTGTAATGTTAGAGCACGCTGAAAAAAACAATACAACCGGCTGGAAGGAACAAGACACCAGTGCAGACCCTCGTCAGACTTTCTTTGATGCAAAAGTTAATAATAATAATCTTTATTTCTACAATAACATGATACAAATTATACAGACCATAGCTGACATCAATGGCATACTATATAGAAAGTCACTGGTTATGCAGAGCATTTCGGGCAACTTAGATTTATCTTATCCCCAGGTACCTACTTGCTGCTAGGTGAACAGGGACAGCAGGTACCTACTTGCTGCTAGGTGAACAGGGACAGCAGGTACCTACTTGCTGCTAGGTGAACATGGACAGCAGGTACCTACTTGCTGCTAGGTGAACAGGGACAGCAGGTACCTACTTGCTTCTAGGTGAACAGGGACAGCAGGTACCTAGGAAACGCCCAATGTTGCAACCCGTACCAGGGATCGAATCACAAACACTGAGTGTGTGAGCTGAGTACGCTACCAACCCAGCTATTTCTCACATGTCTTCCCGTCACTCTGTCACTTAAGTACCAGAACATAGATTGTTTACAAGAAACTACAGAGGGTGGTAAGTGTGCACTGTACTTGCTGTATTACACTACAGAGGGTGGTAAGTGTACGCTGTACTTGCTGTATTACACTACAGAGGGTGGTAAGTGTACGCTGTACTTGCTGTATTACACTACAGAGGGTGGTAAGTGTGCGCTGTACTTGCTGTATTACACTACAGAGGGTGGTAAGTGTACGCTGTACTTGCTGTATTACACTACAGAGGGTGGTAAGTGTACGCTGTACTTGCTGTATTACACTACAGAGGGTGGTAAGTGTACGCTGTACTTGCTGTATTACACTACAGAGGGTGGTAAGTGTACGCTGTACTTGCTGTATTACACTACAGAGGGTGGTAAGTGTACGCTGTACTTGCTGTATTACACTACAGAGGGTGGTAAGTGTACGCTGTACTTGCTGTATTACACTACAGAGGGTGGTAAGTGTACGCTGTACTTGCTGTATTACACTACAGAGGGTGGTAAGTGTACGCTGTACTTGCTGTATTACACTACAGAGGGTGGTAAGTGTACGCTGTACTTGCTGTATTACACTACAGAGGGTGGTAAGTGTACGCTGTACTTGCTGTATTACACTACAGAGGGTGGTAAGTGTACGCTGTACTTGCTGTATTACACTACAGAGGGTGGTAAGTGTACGCTGTACTTGCTGTATTACACTACAGAGGGTGGTAAGTGTACGCTGTACTTGCTGTATTACACTACAGAGGGTGGTAAGTGTACGCTGTACTTGCTGTATTACACTACAGAGGGTGGTAAGTGTACGCTGTACTTGCTGTATACACTACAGAGGTGGTAAGTGTACGCTGTACTTGCTGTTTAACTACAGAGGGTGGTAAGTGTACGCTGTACTTGCTGTATTACACTACAGAGGGTGGTAAGTGTACGCTGTACTTGCTGTATTACACTACAGAGGGTGGTAAGTGTACGCTGAGTACATTGTGTATACACTACAGAGGGTGGTAAGTGTACGCTGTATTGCTGTATACACAGAGGGTGGTAAGTGTCGCTGTACTTGCGTATACACTACAGAGGGTGGTAAGTGTACGCTGTACTGCTGTTTACACTACGAGGTGGTAAGTGTCGCTGTACTTGCTGTATTAACTACAGAGGGTGGTAAGTGTACGCTGTACTTGCTGTATACTACAGAGGTGGTAAGTGTACGCTGTACTTGCTGTATTACACTACAGAGGGTGGTAAGTGTACGCTGTACTTGCTGTATTATACTACAGAGGGTGGTAAGTGTACGCTGTACTTGCTGTATTACACCTGCTCTTGTCTCGTCCTCACCGCTGAGGATCGATTATGTAACTAATACTGAATAACAATATTAAGTAATAAAATGATGGTGTGATGCGTTTATAATATTTGTACATAAAATATTTATAAAAAAAATGCTCAGAGTTCGCCGAGAGTTTTATATCTCAGTGTATATACACTGAGAATATGTTTAATATCTACTTTGTGAGATCAAAGATTTATTTTTTGTGTGTAGAGGCGACATGGTACATGTTGCTGTCGAAAGATTATGAGTTTAAGTAATTAAATGTTGGAACAACACAACTTGGCAGACAAGTGATATGTGTGGTCGTGGGTGAGGCGAGGCTGAACCATGACTATGTGTGGTCGTGGGTGAGGCGAGGCTGAACAATGACTATGTGTGGTCGTGGGTGAGGCGAGGCTGAACCATGACTATGTGTGGTCGTGGGTGAGGCGAGGCTGAACCATGACTATGTGTGGTCGTGGGTGAGGCGAGGCTGAACCATGACTATGTGTGGTCGTGGGTGAGGCGAGGCTGAACCATGACTATGTGTGATCGTGGGTGAGGCGAGGCTGAACAATGACTATGTGTGGTCGTGGGTGAGGCGAGGCTGAACCATGACATGTGTGGTCGTGGGTGAGGCGAGGCTGAACCATGACTATGTGTGGTCGTGGGTGAGGCGAGGCTGAACCATGACTATGTGTGGTCGTGGGTGAGGCGAGGCTGAACCATGACTATGTGTGGTCGTGGGTGAGGCGAGGCTGAACCATGACTATGTGTGGTCGTGGGTGAGGCGAGGCTGAACCATGACTATGTGTGGTCGTGGGTGAGGTGAGGCTGAACCATGACTATGTGTGGTCGTGGGTGAGGTGAGGCTGAACCATGACTATGTGTGGTCGTGGGTGAGGTGAGGCTGAACCATGACTATGTGTGGTCGTGGGTGAGGTGAGGCTGAACCATGACTATGTGTGGTCGTGGGTGAGGTGAGGCTGAACCATGACTATGTGTGGTCGTGGGTGAGGGAGGCTGAACCATGACTATGTGTGGTCGTGGGTGAGGCGAGGCTGAACCATGACTATGTGGTCGTGGGTGAGGTGAGGCTGAACCATGACTGTGTGTGGTCGTGGGTGAGGTGAGGCTGAACCATGACTATGTGTGGTCGTGGGTGAGGTGAGGCTGAACCATGACTATGTGTGGTCGTGGGTGAGGCGAGGCTGAACCATGACTATGTGTGGTCGTGGGTGAGGCGAGGCTGAACCATGACTATGTGTGGTCGTGGGTGAGGCGAGGCTGAACCATGACTATGTGTGGTCGTGGGTGAGGTGAGGCTGAACCATGACTATGTGTGGTCGTGGGTGAGGCGAGGCTGAACAATGACCGTGTGTGGTCGTGGGTGAGGTGAGGCTGAACATGACTATGTGTGGTCGTGGGTGAGGTGAGGCTGAACCATGACTGTGTGGTCGTGGGTGAGGTGAGGCTGAACAATGACTATGTGTGGTCGTGGGTGAGGTGAGGCTGAACATGACTATGTGTGGTCGTGGGTGAGGTGAGGCTGAACAATGACTATGTGTGGTCGTGGGTGAGGTGAGGCTGAACCATGACTGTGTGTGGTCGTGGGTGAGGTGAGGCTGAACAATGACTATGTGTGGTCGTGGGTGAGGTGAGGCTGAACAATGACTATGTGTGGTCGTGGGTGAGGTGAGGCTGAACCATGACTGTGTGTGGTCGTGGGTGAGGTGAGGCTGAACAATGACTATGTGTGGTCGTGGGTGAGGTGAGGCTGAACCATGACTGTGTGTGGTCGTGGGTGAGGTGAGGCTGAACAATGACTATGTGTGGTCGTGGGGAGGTGAGGCTGAACCATGACTGTGTGGTCGTGGGTGAGGTGAGGCTGAACAATGACTATGTGTGGTCGTGGGTGAGGTGAGGCTGAACCATGAATGTGTGGTCGTGGGTGAGGTGAGGCTGAACAATGACTATGTGTGGTCGTGGGTGAGGTGAGGCTGAACCATGAATGTGTGTGGTCGTGGGTGAGGTGAGGCTGAACAATGACTATGTGTGATCGTGGGTGAGGTGAGGCTGAACCATGACTATGTGTGATCGTGGGTGAGGCGAGGCTGAACCATGACTATGTGTGGTCGTGGGTGAGGCGAGGCTGAACCATGACTGTGTGTGGTCGTGGGTGAGGCGAGGCTGAACCATGACTATGTGTGGTCGTGGGTGAGGCGAGGCTGAACCATGACTATGTGTGATCGTGGGTGAGGCGAGGCTGAACCATGACTATGTGTGATCGTGGGTGAGGCGAGGCTGAACCATGACTATGTGTGGTCGTGGGTGAGGCGAGGCTGAAACATGACTATGTGTGGTCGTGGGTGAGGCGAGGCTGAACCATGACTATGTGTGATCGTGGGTGAGGCGAGGCTGAACCATGACTATGTGTGGTCGTGGGTGAGGCGAGGCTGAACCATGACTGTGTGTGGTCGTGGGTGAGGCGAGGCTGAACCATGACTGTGTGGTCGTGGTGAGGCGAGGCTGAACCATGACTATGTGTGATCGTGGGTGAGGCGAGGCTGAACCATGACTATGTGTGGTCGTGGGTGAGGCGAGGCTGAACCATGACTGTGTGTGGTCGTGGGTGAGGCGAGGCTGAACCATGACTGTGTGTGGTCGTGGGTGAGGCGAGGCTGAACCATGACTCTGTGTGATCGTGGGTGAGGCGAGGCTGAACCATGACTATGTGTGGTCGTGGGTGAGGCGAGGCTGAACCATGACTGTGTGTGGTCGTGGGTGAGGCGAGGCTGAACCATGACTGTGTGTGGTCGTGGGTGATGCGAGGCTGAACCATGACTATGTGTGGTCGTGGGTGAGGCGAGGCTGAACCATGACTATGAGCTGTTAATACTGTACTGGTATCATCATTGTGTCCAGGCAGATAAATGGTGTGAAATACCCACACAGTGGAAAAATAAACACAAATGCATTATAATGCGATCCTTTATTGACTACGTTTGGGCGAAACGTAGTCAATAAAGGATCGCATTTGTGTGTATTCATACTAGGTCGTCGCCTCCCTCGTCACCGCCACTTCACACAACCATGTTACTGAGTTTTTATGTATTTTGTTTAACTTGTTTTAAGTCGGTTATATTTCCTTTCCATGAATTTGGAGATAAATCTCTAGACGAAGTTTTAATCCAGTTACTTCCGCCAGTGTTACTGTCTTGAGACTCCATAAAATATATTTCACATTAAACCTATTCTAATTTTACTATGATCATTTTCTCACAATGTTCCCAACATCAGTTTCTTAATTAATGTTTCCCGTAAACTTATAAATATTGTTTTCTGGAATAGATTAAGCCAGGCTAAGTAAACCTTAGCCTGGCTTAATCTATCCCAGATAGGTCTGTCAACATTATGATCCTGGTGGGGGTGTTGCAGCGCCTGTGCCACGGCAGGCGTCAGGGGTAATTAGGTTTGATCCGAGTTAGGTGATGCTAGCTCAAATTCGTTGGATCAAGGGTGCTAGAGGGAACAACAGTAAGAAAAATTAGGAGAGAGTTCGGTTCCATGGCCAGGAAGGATATCCTTCCTGGCCATGGAATGGAACTCTTCTCCAGGCTGACTGACTGACAACCTCAAATTATTTCTCCAAAATTGATGGACTCCTGCTGCCTACAATACCTTTTCCTCTGAATTTGACTGAAGAAGCCTACCGCTTAGGCGAAACGTTTCAACAATAAAGACACCCAACTGTTGCACATGTGTCCCATAGCTGGATCGCTAGCATACTCAGCTCACACACTGAGGTCCGGGGATCGATCCCCGGTACGGAAGGAAACATTGGGTGTTAGTCGACTGGTGTGGGTCGCATCCTTGGATAAAATTGACCTAATTTGCTCGAAATGCTCTGCATAACAAGAAGTTTTCTGTATAACAGTGTCATTGATGTCAGCTAGGCCTGTATACCTTGTACATGTACTTGTAGAAATAAAGATTATTATTATTATTATTATTATTATTATTTTATTAACACATAGGCCGATGGGGATTTTGACCGTCCCCAGTAGCAGTCTCGAGTCCTGCTGACTGCGACCTTTCTCTTTATATACCAGCTTGTTTCTGCGTGCTGTATTGAATATATATATATATATATATATATATATATATATATATATATATATATATATATATATATATATATATATATATTTTATATATATATATATATATATATATATATATATATATATATATATATATATATATATATTAAAACATTGGAACATAAAGAAGACAGGTGTGTAAAAACACTGGTCAGTAGCACAAACGAAACCCACATGTAAACACTAATACAGGAGTACTAATGAAATATGTATATTCCTACCTCCGCCTGAGGCTGTCTTCAGCAGACTATCCTCACTTCAAGTTCCTTGATGCTTGTGAGGGGCTCTTGATTCTAAGATGTTAATACATTAATGGTTATAATTATAAACATACTTTTTAATGAATGGACGGGTAAGCCAGCGGAAAGCCTCAGTCAGATGACCAAAAGCTCCAGCCGCGGGTCATCATAAGACTAAGACAAGCATCAGAAAACACGTCCTGTTTCCTGACAAAGCTTAGCTAACCTAACCTAACCTAACCTAACCTAACCTAACCTAACCTAACCTAACCTAACCTAACCTAACCTCTTGATTCCAGGAATTAGTTTTATCTTCCGATTGTTTGTGTCAGCCCTGACTGGCTCCTATTCCCTAGGCGCTGCATGATTCCCTACGGGTTTAGTATGTGCAGAGGAAGATAAACACTCTAGCACTGTATCATAGAGTCCAGCAGAGTATCATGGATAAAATTATCACACTGCAGCTGCATCGTAGAATTTTAGAAACAAAATATGCATTTTTAGCCGTAATTACATAATGATAATTTGTAAAAATAGTGATACCTGATTAGTCTGGAATGGTACGTAATTGTCGGCAAGGTGGATAAATGACACGTGATGCAGAGGGTACCGATATTTAAGACAACGTTTAGCCTACGCAAGGTCTTTATCAGAACTTAATAAGGTTCATGTGTGGGCGAAATGTTGTTAATAAAGATATCCACTGCATCTAAGTACCATTTATTGCGACTTGACTGTTGCAACAGCAATAGATGGAGACGGTATCGACAAGAGCACATCCACTAGTTCTGCTTGAAATATGTTGTCTTTATAGATGGCGTTCAATCACAACACAAATATCACTGCCAATTAAATTCACACCTGAAGCCAAAAAGTAAAAAAAAAAAAATAAAGAGAAAAATAGGTTTAGGTGAAGATATTATCTGAAGCCTAACCCAAGAGGCCTCCCTTCCCAGATATGAATATACTTGTACAACACTTGAGGAGAGGGTGTTGTACACTCTACATGTTCTTGTTTACGAAGTCTACGCCCTGCTCCAGGGTCGAACCAAGGCCTTTGAAATACAAGGCGATGTAATAAATCATAATAAATTCTGCTGCTGCTGGTTGTATTAACAAGCGTATCACATCTTCTGTGCGCATGAACTCCAGTCAGTAAATGTTGTATTGCATAAACCCGTGCTTAAATCATCCAAGCCTAAATACATCGTTCCTCAACATATTCTTTTTGATACTCCCCGCAGGGGGCTATATATAGAGAGATAATTTTCTTTATTGCCGCTTCTCCATCATCGCCCACAGCCTGAGCCACACGGCCAGGTTCGCTAGCAACACCTGGGTTTTTCTCCTTCAATGAGTTCTGCAGATTACCATTTTGAAGCATTTCAGAGGCTTAGCAAACCGTTAGCCTCTGGTATCAGCCGGCGCCTGTGGACTAATACGGTCCTGGCTGACTGGAGACTTGGCGGGAGAGTCGCCCACGCTGATGGGGGCCACCAACAGGCACTGTGCAACCAGCAGCACCTCCTTTGGGGCCAGCAGCACCTCCTGTGGGGTCACAGCACTTCCTCTGGGGCAACCAGTACTTCCTTTGGGAACGCCTATACGTCCTGTGGGGCAACTAGCACGACTTATGAAACACCCAACATGTCTTGTGGGGCCGCCAGCACGACTTACGAAACAACCAGCACGTCCTGTGGGGCCGACAATACGACTTATGAAACAACCAACATGTCTTGTGGGGCCGACAGCACGACTTACGAAACAACCAGCACGTCTTGTGGGGCCGACAACACGACTTATGAAACAACCAACATGTCTTGTGGGGCCGCCAGCACGACTTACGAAACAACCAACACGTCTTGTGGGGCCGACAACACGACTTATGAAACAACCAACACGTCGTGTGGGGCCGACAGAACGACTTATGGGACAACCAGCAGGTCTTGTGGGGCACACAGCAGGTCTTGTGGGGGCGCCAGCACGTCTTGTGGGACCACCAGCACGTCTTATGGGGCCACTAGCACGTCTTATGGGCTAACAACTCGTCTTGTTGGATTCTAGTGGAGCCAACAACACGTCTTCTGGGTTAGGATCTATGAAGTGAATACTCAGATGGATAAGCCAACTTTTGCTGCTGCACTAGTCTGCTTTAGAGCCACTGGCTACACTACCTGCAAGGAGACCCCGCAACGTGCCTTCAGCATTCTTTGGAGAGGGAGCATGGACACAGGAGTCATCCCACATTCACTAAAAACAACAGACAAAGCCCCACTCCACAAAGGTGGCAGTAAATCAATTGCAAAGAACTACAGACCGATAGCGCTAACATCCCATATCATAAAAATCTTTGAAAGGGTTCTAAGAAACAAGATCGCCAACCACCAAGATACCCATCAGTTACACAACCCAGGGCAACACGGGTTTAGAAGGTCGCTCCTGTCTGTCCCAGCTACTGGACCATGGTGTAATAGCGCACAAAATGCGTGACAAAGGAATAACAGGAAAAGTTGGTATGTGGATCTATAACTTCCTAATAAAACACAAAACGTAATAGTAAACAGAGTACAGTCTAAGGCGGCTACAGTGAAAAGCTTTGTTCCACAAGGCACAGTACTCTCTCCCATCCTGTTCCTCCTCATATCTGACATAGACAGAGATGTAAGCCATAGCAACGTGTCTTCCTTTGCGGATGACACCCGAATTGCCATGACAGTGTCCTCCATTGAAGACACTGCAAAACTCCAAGCGGATATCAACCAAATTTTTAAATGGGCTGCAGAAAACAATATGAAGTTCAATGAAGAGAAATTTCAACTACTCAGATATGGAAAACTTGAGGAAATTAAAACTATCAGGGTATAAAAAAAAAGTCTAACCACACAATAGAGCGAAAAACTAATGTGAAGGACCTGGGAGTGAAAAAATTAGAGGATCTCACCTTCAAAGACCACAACAATGTATCTACCTCATCTGCTAGAAAAATGATAGGATGGATAATGAGAACTTTCAAAACTAAGGATGCCAAGGCTGTATACCTGGAGTATACCTGGAAAGAGTTCCAGGGGACAACTCCCCTGCGGCCCGGTCTGTGACCAGGCCTCATGTTGGATCAGAGCCTGATCAACCAGGCTGCTACTGCTGGCCGCACGCAGTCCAAAGTACGAACCACAGCCTGACTGGTCAGGTACCGACTTTAGGTGCCTGTCCAGTGCCTGCTTGAAGACAGCCTGTGGACAGGCTGTGATGATTCTCTTCAAATCGCTTGTTCTCTCTAGGCACTTCTGTGGCAAAATCTAATCTCTAGGCTGGAATACTGCTGTACACTAACTGCCTCCATCAAGGCAGGCGGAATTGCTGACCTGGAGAATGTACAAATAACTTTCACGGCACACATAAGTACGATAAAGCACCTAAATTACTGGGAACGGTTGAAGTCCCTTGATTTGTATTCTCTGGAATGCAGGCGAGAAAGATACATGATAATATACACTTGGAAAATCCCAGAGGGATTAGTACCAAACTTGCACACGAAAATCACTCCCTATGAAAGCAAGACTCGACAGGAAATGCAACATTTCCCCAATGAGAAGCAGGGGCGCCACGAGTACACTGAGAGACTACACAATAAGTGTCAGGGGCCCAAGACTGTTCAACTGCCTCCCAGCATACATAAGGGATTACCAATAGACCCCTGGCTGTCTTCAAGAAGGAGCTGGACAGGCACTTAAAGTCAGTACCTGATCAGCCAGGCTGTGGTTCGTACGTCGGTTTACGTGCGTCCAGCAGTAACAGCCTGGTTGATCAGACCCTGATCCCCACGAGGCCTTGTCTCAGACCAGGCCGCGGGGGCGTTGACCCCCGAAACCCTCTCCAGGTAAACTCCAGGTAAACCTTTACCTCGCTCCCGATATAATGGCGGCAAGAATGAATGGGTCATTTTATGACAAAGATCAGCATCGGGTTATTTTTTCCCTGACAAAAAATCCAACAGCAGCCATGTGGACCTCGCTGCTGCCTCCTGCAGCCATGTGGACCTCGCTGCTGCCTCCTGCAGCCATGTGGACCTCGCTGCTGCCTCCTGCAGCCATGTGGACCTCGCTGCTGCCTCCTGCAGCCATGTGGACCTCGCTGCTGCCTCCTGCAGCCATGTGGACCTCGCTCCTGCCTTCTGCAGCCATGTGGACCTCGCTCCTGTCTCCTGCAGCCATGTGGACCTCGCTGCTGCCTCCTGCAGCCATGTGGACCTCGCTCCTGCCTCCTGCAGCCATGTGGACCTCGCTCCTGCCTCCTGCAGCCATGTGGACCTCACTGCTGCCTCCTGCAGCCATGTGGACCTCGCTGCTGCCTCCTACAGCCATGTGGACCTCGCTCCTGCCTCCTGCAGCCATGTGGACCTCGCTCCTGCCTCCTACAGCCATGTGGACCTCGCTGCTGCCTCCTGCAGCCATGTGGACCTCGCTCCTGCCTCCTGCAGCCATGTGGACCTCGCTGCTGCCTCCTGCAGCTATGTGGACCTCGCTGCTGCCTCCTGCAGCCATGTGGACCTCGCTCCTGCCTCCTGCAGCCATGTGGACCTCGCTCCTGCCTCCTGCAGCCATGTGGACCTCGCTGCTGCCTCCTGCAGCCATGTGGACCTCGCTCCTGCCTCCTGCAGCCACTCTTTCCCTCTGTAGTGTGCAGCTGCCACTCTTTCCCTCTGTAGTGTGCAGCTGCCACTCTTTCCCTCTGTAGTGTGCAGCTGACTGTAAAACACAGTTTAATAGTTTGCCCACTGCTTAGGCCTTTTCACTTTCGGCATGATTTTTATAATTACCGAGATATCTGTAGGGATCTCAGGGAACTTTTAAGGAATATTTGACATCAATGCTTTAATGGAATTTGTAACTAATTCTGGTTATTTTAACTTGGTTTGATAGTTCTTATTTGTGTTGTGTTTTATTCACGCTAGTATATTTTCTTTATTAATTATATCTTTGTGTCTGTGTTGTTTTATTTCCAAAAGAAATGAATGATGTACACGGCATAGCGTTGTTCACAACCACCTGGCACACCTGCCTCCATACTCAGCCAGCTGCAGTGTTGTATCTGACTTAACTTAGCTGCAGTGTTGTCTCTGACTTAACTTAGCTGCAGTGTTCTCTCTGCCTTAACTTAGCTGCAGTGTTGTCTCTGCCTTAACTTAGCTGCAGTGTTGTATCTGACTTAACTTAGCTGCAGTGTTGTCTCTGACTTAACTTAGCTGCAGTGTTCTCTCTGCCTTAACTTAGCTGCAGTGTTGTCTCTGACTTAACTTAGCTTCAGTGTTGTCTCTGCCTTAACTTAGCTGCAGTGTTGTCTCTGCCTTAACTTAGCTGCAGTGTTGTCTCTGACTTAACTTAGCTGCAGTGTTGTCTCTGACTTAACTTAGCTGCAGTGTTCTCTCTGCCTTAACTTAGCTGCAGTGTTGTCTCTGCCTTAACTTAGCTGCAGTGTTGTCTCTGACTTAACTTAGCTGCAGTGTTGTCTCTGACTTAACTTAGCTGCAGTGTTCTCTCTGCCTTAACTTAGCTGCAGTGTTGTCTCTGACTTAACTTAGCTTCAGTGTTGTCTCTGCCTTAACTTAGCTGCAGTGTTGTCTCTGCCTTAACTTAGCTGCAGTGTTGTCTCTGACTTAACTTAGCTGCAGTGTTGTCTCTGACTTAACTTAGCTGCAGTGTTGTCTCTGACTTAACTTAGCTGCAGTGTTGTCTCTGACTTAACTTAGCTGCAGTGTTGTCTCTGACTTATCTTAGCTGCAGTGTTGTCTCTGACTTAACTTAGCTACAGTGTTGTCTCTGACTTAACTTAGCTGCAGTGTTGTCTCTGACTTAACTTAGCTACAGTGTTGTCTCTGACTTAACTTAGCTGCAGTGTTGTCTCTGACTTAACTTAGCTGCAGTGTTGTCTCTGACTTAACTTAGCTACAGTGTTGTCTCTGACTTAACTTAGTTACAGTGTTGTCTCTGACTTAACTTAGCTGCAGTGTTGTCTCTGACTTAACTTAGCTGCAGTGTTGTCTCTGCCTTAACTTAGCTTCCTGCTGCTGCTTGCGATTTCACATTTGTTGACTTTTCAAGAGTTTTTTTTTTTCTGTTGTAAAATCTACATAAGAAAAAATCAACAGTGTTGCATTCAGGTTTTAAATGTGACTATATGAATTGGTGAGTCTCATCGGTCATAATAGACGTGAAGCAGCGTTGACAACCACGCACATTAACAAGCATATTATACCACGGGTGGGGTTCGAACCCGCGGTCAGAGAGTCTCAGAACTCGTGACCGTCGCGTAAGCCACTGGGCCAGCTAGCTTCAATAAGATTCAATAAGATTCATCGTCACGGCATGCCTCCTGGAGATTCGTCTGTAAAAACTGGACACAGTGGTGCCTATGCTAACCTTCCTATGGTGTAGAAATATACCTAGTTGGATGAATCTTATTGAAGCTAGCTGGCCCAGTGGCTTACGCGACTGTCTGGAGTTCTGAGACTCTCTGACCGCGGGTTCGAACCCCAACCGTGGTATGGTTTGTTTGCAATCGTGTCATTACGATTTCGTGAGTCATTAACAAGCATATTTATGAGATTTCTGTTATCTTTGTTAGGTTCTACGATGGTTACTACTTGCTGTGCTCTTGGGGGCAGTAACAGACAAGTCAGTGTAACATGGTACAGGTCTCAAGAGTTTTAAGAAGGTTGGAGTCCTGGTATGAGGTGGAAGAAGCAGCTGGGATCCTTCACCAGCACCAACTGCCTTCGTGCTGGTGAAGGGCTCTTGCTTCAAAGATTTTGAGCTACCCTCCTTTCCTCGTATCAAACCTAACTACCTTCCATTTCCCAAGCAGTATATGACCCCTACAAGCTTAGTGCTTCTCTATGAATACAGTAACAATAATAGTTTAACAAAATAAAGATATTATTCAGTGAATACTATTGTAATTATACTGGGTTAAATAGCCTATATGGGTTTAGTTCTGGTTTTTATTGTAATAATTCATTAATGGGGAAGCGCTAAACCAGTAGAGGGTTATAAGAATTAAGAATATGAGAATGAAGAAACACTGTAGTAGATCTCCTCGCAGCCAACTACATCCCTCATGCACCAGCCAACCTCCGTATATTTAAACTATCCAAAGTTCTTGCCTCAGTGACACTACCTGGGACTTTGTTCCACTCATCTACAACTATAATGCCAACCCAGCACTTCTCTATATCCTTTCTAAATCTAAATTTCTCCAACTTGAAGCCATTACTGCCAGTCTTGGCACATATCCCTCTTTATTTATTCCTGTTTTCTATTTCTACACTTCAGTCATATCTTAATTTTAAATTAAGACACATGTGCAACATCTGGGTATCTTTATTGTAGACGTTTCGCCATCCAGTGGCTTTATCAATACAAATTCCAGGACATAACTTGAAGATAAGAACTATATACAGAAGGTGAGGTAATGAGTCCCTCAGCCTTGGAGTTGGTGTGAAGAACACCGTAGTCGTGGAGGTTCTGGAGCAGAGGCAAGGAGGCTGGCGCTTGTATGCTAAAGTCAGGTGGAAAGGGGACGTGTAGCAGACGAGGGCATCGTCACTGGTCACTGGTCACATAGTCACTGTTGCACATGGGTCTTAATTTCATCTTGTCGGTATTGTATACCATTCTTGTACAACATATCTTAATTTATAGCCTAATTCAATGTTTTTAAAGAAAGTGAAAAATTCAGTGCCGTCAGCCTATCTACCCAGGAAAAGTTTCTGATACACGGACTCAGCGTTATCATCTTTCTCTGTATACATTTTTATCCATTCCTTTTATGGAAACCAGAACTGAGCAGCATAATCTAAATGGGACCTTACCAAAGTTCAAGTATTACCTGGGGACTTCCATTATTTATTATTCTTGATTTGAAGTCAAGAATTCTATTAGCTTTGTTACGAACAATTACGCACTGTTGTACTGGCTTTAATTTTTGCTAACCAGAACCCCTATATTTTTGTCTCATTCACTTTGACATAGATCTACATTATTTAGCTAAAAGTGTCGTATTTTGGCAACGTTTCGCTCTCCAGGATTAGAACTTTACATACTGGTGAAGGGCTCTTGATTCAAAGATTTAGAACTATCCTCTTTTCCTCGTATCAAACTTGACTACCTCAATTTCCCCAGTGCCTAGTTAATGGTCAAGTCAGACCGAAAAGTCGTCATAAATTTCATTGTCGTATGTGTAGTTATTTGTGTATTATATTTGTCCACATTGAACTGCATCTGCCACTTCTCTGACCACAACATAAACCTATCCAGGTCATTACGTAGCTTTCTAGTGTCCTCATCAGAAATTATCTGGCGGCCTATTTTAGTTGTCATTATTTATTCCGATATCTGTTACGTTAATATAGATTATGAACAGACGCATATTGATCCCTGTGGCACACCACCTGTAATGCGTCCCATTTCTGATTTCTCCTTATTTATGTAAACACTCTGCTGCTTATAAGACAGCCATGCCTTGACCCAGGAGGTAATTTCTCCTATACCATGTACCGCTACATTCATCAGTCTCCAGTGTGGAACTATATCAAAGGCCTTACTGAGGTCTATATATACAATATCGTGTTCTTCGTCTACAGCCTCAAATACCTTTGTGAAAAAGATAAGTGAATTCATGAGTGCAAAAACTGCCTCTCTGAAAAATTTCGCTGATTCACTGATTAAATTAAGCCTTTCAGAGAAGCTTCGAATTACATCTGCAGTTACTGATTCCTCTTCAGCTTTCCCACAGTTAAGGTTAGGCTGATTGGTCTATGATCTGAAGCTAATGACCTATCTCCCATTTTGTAAATAGGTATCACATCTGCCATTTTCCACTTATCCAGTGCCATACTTGTTTGTAGTGATCTGTTAAAGAGACTAGCTAATGCTTTGCTAAGTTCTTTTATACATTCCGTTAGAACCCTTAAAAAATCAGCTCTTCTGGGCCCAGAAACTTTTGTGTTTTAGTCTGTTAAGTTATTTGAGACCATGTCACTAGTGACTTTAATCTTGAATAATTTATTTTCGTCCTGACCTGTATCATTACTTATTTCTGTGATTTAGTTTGTTTGCTCATGGGGGAAAAAACAATGAAATGAGTACCAAAAATAGTACTCATTTCTATGTCAGCAAGCTGATCTGAGTTACGTTTAACTTCGCTTAATCATATAATTTTTATGCAAATCAACGGATGAAAAGTAGGGGCGCCATTGGTACACTAAGAGGAAATGCCATAAGTGTCCGGGGCTCAAGACTGTTCAACAGCCTCCCACCATGCATAAGGGGAATTACCAATAGGCCCCTGGCTGCCTTCAAGAGGGAGCTGGACAGATACTTAAAGTCGGTGCCCGATCAGTCGGGCTGTGGTTCGTACGTTGGACTACGTGCGGCCAGCAGTTACAGCCTGGTTGATCAGGCCCTGATCCACCAGGAGGCCTGGTCGTGGACAGGGCCGCGGGGGCGATGATCCCCGGAATACCCTCCAGGTAGACTCCAGGAAATTCTGAGTTTATCACATAGCTTATTATCAATATAAGTTTGTGCAGTCACGTCCAATATGGCTGACACATAAATCAGCTGACTTTATTCACATGACTACAAAACTTCAATTTAAAAAATGATTAAACACAGGTGCAAATGAGTAAAGTTAATTTTCCCGAATATTCAAAATTCTGCATAAAATTATTTGAATTTAAATCATAAACTTAGTTCCACATAACTAGTTATGCTTAATTGTGAATGGCATAAAAGGGCTTCAGTCTCTTACATGGTCATCAGCGTCTCGTCAAGAAGGGGTTAAAGGTCACCTAGGAACCGGTAAGTCCTTGAGATCACTGAAGGCGGACACTCAAGGATCTGCACCACATCATCCCAAAAAAGTAGACTTGACAAAATTTTAAATGTGCTAGTTAATATTTGTGCGCCTTTGCTTTTCTTTACTACAGTGATTATTGTTTTGTAAGTGACGGAGCCCCGTCGACAATGACGGAGCCCCGTCAACAGTGACGGAGTCCGCGACGTCGGTCCGTCGATGACGAGTCGCGACAGTGATGGAGTCCCGCGATGTGACGAGTCCGCGAGTGACGGAGTCCCCTCGACAGTAACGGAGTCCCGTCGACAGTGACGGAGTCCCCTCGACAGTAACGTCCCGTCGGACGAGTCCGACGTAACGGGGTCCCGTCAACAGTGGCGGAGTCCCGTCGACAGTGATGGAGTCCCGTCGACAGTGATGGAGTCCCGTCGACAGTGATGGAGTCCCGTCGACAGTGATGGTGTTCCGTCGACAGTAATGGGACCCCGTCGACAGTAATGGGACCCCGTCGACAATTTAGAGGCACTTAAGGTCATTTCCATAACCCTGGCATCTTACTCAGTTTTAGTGGGAAAAAAATAGTTGTTCATGTTTTACTGACGATATTAATTATTATCTGTGAAGAATGTAACTATGTTAAACTTTATACTGTGATACTTGTGTGTAATGCATACTTTATAAAGTCTTTTACACAAAATTTGGATACATCAGCAATATGCTGCTACCATGTTATGTATGAGGTTACATTGTGAGGAACATAGCTAATTATGTTCCTTCTCATGTTCCTTCTGGCAGGTTGTGGTTCATACAAGATTCTGGTTTATATATGTAATGTTTTATTTTTAACCGAATCCCCCTAGAGGAGGTTCTTTGATGGGGCTTTTGGTCCAGGGAGCGGGACTTGTACTCCCCTTCCTTGGATCGACTCTATTTTTTTTTTTCTGTATGCAACTGTGAACACTTTTTTGTCAGGTCATAAAATTGATGGCAATGAAAAAGGTTTTAGGTAGACAGGAAAAAAGTTAAGATAGATTAAATGTACATTAGTGGGTTATAGAGGAGTGCTGTCAGTCACAGTATTGTGGATCCGCACCCGTCTAACCTAACAAAATATATTAGTATTAATCTCTAACCTTGATTTCAATTTTACTTTTGCAATGACCCCAACTTTATACACCCTTACCTCTCGCTCACTCTTAAATTTCGCACCTCCCTCCCTACAGCCCTCTATGATCCTTACGGGTTTAGCGCTTAATTTTATTCAAATAAAAAAAATTCATGCTAGGTTAGCTGGGTGACGGCCCACAATACTCATCACTGTGACTAAAACCACTCCATTATAACCCACCCAAAATGGATGGGCCACTTTAGCTTTTCTTCCTGTGTACTCAAAACCATTTTTATTGCTGTATTCTGCATAAATCCTTCCCCTCCTCATTCTTCCCATTGATTTTTATGATCTAGCAAAACAAAAAGTGCTGACAATTGAACTACATACTATAATGTAAACCAGCCTAACATAAACTAACCTAATCTAAACTTATTCATTTACCTAAAGCCACCTAAGAAGTTTTTGAAAATTTTGGTTAGGAATTCCATGTATTTCTTGCTTGGAATAGAGATTTTCAGGGACTCTTTAACCTAACGTTACATATACAATATTATGTGTATATGGCAATACTTAATGTAAGAATTTTACTTATACTCTCTTATAACTTTAAATTAAATATCAATGTAATAATCTATGTAAATGTATTTGTGTATACCTGAATAAACTTACTTACTTACTTACATTACTTACTTACTTACTTACTTACTTACTGAGTAATATTATTAAGAGAATGAGGCGAGGCTAGTTTCTTACACACATGTTCCTCTCTGAGTCCCTGGTGTGAGTTGGTGATTGAAATAACCTGACCCTCTACGAGTGCTAGTCCTTGACGCTGGTGAGGGGCTCTTGATCTAGGGAATTGGATCTGTGCTCCAGTTCCTGAATTAAGCCTGAATACCTTCCATATCCCCCACAGGCACTGTATAAACCTATGGGTTTAGCACTTCCCCCTTGATTATAATAATATAATAATACGAGTGCTGTGTGAGTTGGTGAGTGAAATAACCTGCCTTACGAGTGCTGGGTGACTGGAGTAAATAAGCTGCCTCTACGAGTGCTGGTGGTGGTAGTAAATAACTTGACTCACGAGTGCTGGTGATCAGAGTGAAATAAGCTGCCCTCTACGAGTGCTGGTGTGAACTGGTGAGTGAAATAACCTGCCCTCTACGAGTGCTGGTGTGAACTGGTGAGTGAAATAAGCTGCCCTCTACGAGTGCTGTGTGAATGGTGAGTGAAATAACTTGACCCTCTACGAGTGCTGGTGTGAGTTGGTGAGTGAAATAACCTGCCCTCTACGAGTGCTGGTGTGAACTGGTGAGTGAAATAAGCTGCCCTCTACGAGTGCTGGTGTGAGTTGGTGAGTGAAATAACTTGACCCTCTACGAGTGCTGGTGTGAGTTGGTGAGTGAAATAAGCTGCCCTCTACGAGTGCTGGTGTGAACTGGTGAGTGAAATAAGCCTGCCCTCTACGAGTGCTAGTGTGAAGCTGGTGAGTTAAATAACTCTGACCCTCTACGAGTGCTGGTGTGAATGGTGAGTGAAATAACCTGCCCTCTACGAGTGCTGGTGTGAGTTGCGAGTGAAATAAGCTGCCCTCTACGAGTGCTAGTGTGAGTTGGTGAGTTAAATAACTTGACCCTCTACGAGTGCTGGTGTGAGTTGGTGAGTGAAATAACCTGCCCTCTACGAGTGCTGGTGTGAGTTGCAGAGTGAAATAACCTGCCCTCTACGAGTGCTGGTGTGAGTTGCAGAGTGAAATAACCTGCCCTCTACGAGTGCTGGTGTGAACTGGTGAGTGAAATAACCTGCCCTCTACGAGTGCTGGTGTGAACTGGTGAGTGAAATAACCTGCCCTCTACGAGTGCTGGTGTGAGTTGCAGAGTGAAATAACCTGCCCTCTACGAGTGCTGGTGTGAACGGTGAGTGAAATAAGCTGCTCTACAGTGCTGGTGTGAGTTGAGAGTGAAATAACCTGCCCTCTACGTTGCTGGTGTGAACTGGTGAGTGAAATAAGCTGCCCTCTACGAGTGTTGGTATGAGTTGCAGAGTGAAATAACCTGCCCTCTACGAGTGCTGGTGTGAGTTGCAAAGTGAAATAACCTGCCCTCTACGAGTGCTGGTGTGAGTTGCAGAGTGAAATAACCTGCCCTCTACGTGTGCTGATGTGAACTGGTGAGTGAAATAAGCTGCCCTCTACGAGTGCTGGAGTGAGTTGCAGAGTGAAATAACCTGACCTCTACGTGTGCTGTTGTCCTTTGTCAGAGACTAAAGAAGTCTTGATTGGTTTGTACAGGTGATAAGCACATTTAGTGAGACTAGTGCAGTCAAGAGGGTCTTCTGCCTAACAAAAACTGTTAATCAGCTGTATTTGCAAATCATTTTCATACGCCATTACTTCCAAAATTAGTTCAATATTGTGCAGTAAGAGATCATTTGGAATATACTACCTAAGATCAATTTGACTTCAGCAAGTCATTCGCTTATGTGAAAAATGTTATCAAAAGAGTCTTCTGTTATAAAATGAGACATGTTAATCCGTGGAAACTACAACAGTGAAGTATGATCTTCCTTATAGACGAGCTGCCTCTAGTCTCCTCGCTTGGCAAGAGTCACAAATAGCACCTGCTGGTTGTATTCAATTTGTTTAAGAGAAATATGGAAAGTTTCTCCTTACTGGGGGTCATCTGACCGAGGCCTGCTCATTTCTCGATCAACAAAATATGATGGTAGGTTTTTACACCGTATACTGTACTAAGGTATGCCACGGAAGTGCTTACCATTACCAGAATTTCTTATTTAAATCTGTTTACAGTTATTTATTGCGCCAACGTGATCCAGTTGGAAAATATATTATCAGGTGAAGATAGTTACTGAGTGACTGTATTTAAATACTTCAGATGCTGTTTATTTTAAAAATAGGCTTTTAATTTTAAATGTTTTAATGTAGCTCCTTAATACTGAGGGTAAAACCCTGGAGAGAAGTGAGGCTGGAACCGAGTAAACAAGAGCTTAGTGGAGACCATGTTGACTCAGTACACATGGTGCTCCACACTCTGTAAGACTCCACACCAATTATAAACTCTTCCTTTATTTCCCGCTCTCTTTAGTTTCTACAATAGATTTTTTTAAATCATGCTGAAAATAATCTACGCGAGGGTCCGGGTTCTATTCCCGACGGGGCGGAAACATTTCGAAGTGTTTCCTTACACACACACACACATACATACAACAGGCCTAGTGTCAAATCGACATGTGCCTAGGACAAAATGGTAACTAACAAGTGATGTAGTGGAGGCAGGAACCATACATAGCTTTAAGACGAAGTATGATAAAGCTCATGGAGCAGGGAGAGAGACGACCCAGTAGTGATCAGTGAAGAGGCGGGGCCAGAAGTTGAGTCTCGACCCCTGCAACCACAATTAGGTGAGTACAATTAGGTGAGTACACAACACACACACACACAGTACAGCCTAGAGTGCCAAAGGCTACAAACCTCACTCAAGAAAAAAGGATCTTGGAGTGTGTATAATACAGAGCACATCTGGGACGCACATCATCCATATAACAGCTGCAGCATATGGGAGACTAGAGAACCTAAGAATAACATTCTGACATGTCAATAAGGAATCGTTCTGGACCCTGTACACAGTGTACGTCAAGCCTATATTGGAGATGTAGCACCAGTTTGGAACCCACAACTGGCCAAGCACGTCAGGAAACTAGAGACTAGTCCCGGAGCTAAGGGGCCTGTTCTACGAGGAGAGGTTAAGGGAACTCGACCTGACGACACTGGATGACATGTTAACGATATATAAAATACTGAGAGGAATTGACAAGCTGGACAGAGACAGGATGGATGTTCCAGAGATGAGACACAGCAACAAGGAATCACAATTTTAAGTTGAAAGACTCAGATGAGTCACATGGATGTTAGGAAGTATTTATTCATTCACATAGTTGTCAGGAAGTGTAATATTCTGAAAAGTGAGGTAGTGGAGGCAGGAACCATGCATAGCTGTAAGAAGACGTATGATAAAGCTCATGGAGCAGGGAAAGAGTGAACCTAGTGGCGACCAGTGAAGAGGCGAGGCCAGGAGCTATGAATCGACCCCTGCAACCACAATTAGGTGAGTACAAATAGGTGAGTACACACAGATGTAAGCCACAGCACCGTGTCTTCTTTAGCAGATGACACCCGGGTTTGCATGACAGTGTCCTCCATCGAAGATACTGCAAGTCTCCAAGCAGACATCAATCAAATCTTTAACTGGGCCGCAGAAAATAATATGAAGTTCAATGAAGAGATATTTCAATTACTCCTATATGGAAAACTTGAGGAAATTAAAACTATATCGGAGTATAAAACAAATTTCAACCGCACAATAGAGAGAAAAACTAATGCGAAGGACCTCGGAGTGATAATGTCAAAGGATCTCACTTTCAAAGATCACAACAGTGTACCCACCACATCTGTTAGAAAAATGATGGGATGGATAATGAGAATCTTCGAAACTACGGATGCCAAGCCCATGAGGATTCTCTTCAAATCACTTGTTCTCTATAGGCTGGAATATTGTTGTACACTAACGGCGCCTTTCAAGGCAGGTGAAATTGCTGACCTAGAGAGTGTAGAGAGAACTTTCACGGCACACATAAGTACGATAAAACACCTAAATTACTCGGAACGGTTGAAGTTCCTTGACTTGTACTCCCTGGAATGCAGACGGGAAAGATACACGATAATAAACACCTGGAAAATCCAAGAGGGATTAGTACCAAATTTGCACACGAAAATCACTTCCTACGAAAGGAAAAAGACTCGGCAGACGGTGTAGCATCCCCCAATGGAAAGCAGGGGAGCACGAACATGCTAAAATATAACACAGTAAGTGTCAACTGCCTCCCAACATACATACATAAGGGGGATTACCAATAGACCCCTGGCTGTCTTCAAGAAGGCGCTGGACAGGCACCTAAAGTCAGTACCTGACCAGCCGGGCTGTGGTTCGTACGTCAGTTTGCGGCCATCAGTAACAGCCTGGTTAATCAGACCCTGATCCACCGCGAGGCCTGGTCACAGACCGGGTCTCGAATGCGTTGACCCCCGAAACCCTTTCCAGATATACACACACATACGACCAGCGAAGAGGCGGGGCCAGGAGCTGTGACACACCCCTGCAACCACATATAGGTGAGGTCAAGAAATTAGAGAAAGTACACAGGTTTGCAATGAGACTAGTCCCGGAGCTAAGGTGTATATTCAATGAGGAAATGCTAAGGGAGCTAAACCTGATGATATTAGAGGAAAAAACTAAGGGTGACATGATAACAACGTACAAAATACTGAGAGGAATTCATAGGGTAGACAGAACAGATTGTACAAGAGTCGAGAAAGAACACGAGGGCACAGCTGAAAGCTGAAGACTCAGATAAATCACAGGATATTAAGAAGTATTTCTTCGGTCATGAAATGGAATGACTTGGATAGTAGAGTGGCAGAGGCAGGATCCATACATAGCTTTAAGAAAAGGTATGATAAGGCTCTCTAAGCCAGGAGAAGGTGCACCTAGTAGCGACGCCAAGAACTGAGATTCGACTCCTGTAACCACATGTAGGTGAACACACACCTCTCTCAATAGCCTATCCTCTTTTATAGAATTTCATCATCAGTGTCAAGGCATCCCCCAGGAGTAGGAAGACAAGGCTGGCGCTGTAGTATGGAGTCCCGCAAGGTATAGTTACTTGTTACGTTTAAAGCTTTCCAACGTAAGAGTCATTATGATTGCATTTGATCTGTGCAACTCAAATAAAGACTACTTTAATCCCTACAATATTCATCAAAGTAAACTTTCAGTATTTATAATGAAATATTCAGTAGAGCTTTCAGTGTATGTACACTGTTGCTGAGAAATGCATCTCTCAGAATATGTAGAATGTGATGCGTGGTATAAAAACAACAATGAAACCAAATTTCCCGATACAGCTTTTTCGTGGGTTTTTCTCGAAAATGTATTAGGTAAATGGAGTCAAAACATAAATTATCACCTGTTTTGTCTTTTATATTCTTACTAGAGGAAGGCAAGACGAGTGTCACATTATGCTGGTTATCTTTATTTTTTCATGACAGGATGAATGACTATACTCATGGGAAAACGCTCAATGTGTTGGAGTCATATTTCCTGGGGAGGGAGGTAAGCAAGACCACTAAGTGCCCTTCACTGGCATTAAGAAATGCTGAAATTTTAGAAACGATCATAGGAAGCTTTCACCAGTTATCAGACAGGAACAAAGTCTGGGAATGACCTAGTCTCATGAAGAACAAGATAGGCTTGCATGACCTGTGTTTCTAATGAGGTATTTACTGAAGGAGACATCCCTTCATTATAAGGGTCATCGAGTGTTTTGAACCTGGCTGTTTCCCAGCGGTGACGTGAGAATGCCTTGTCCAGTCGACTTTAATAATAATAATAATAATATCTTTATTTCTACAAGTACATGTACAAGGTATATAGGCCTAGCTGCTATCAATGACGTACTACTATATAGAAAGCCTCTTGTTATGCTGAGCATTTCGGGCAAATTAGGTCAGTTTTGTCCCAGGATGCGACCCATACCAGTCGACTAACACCCAGGTACCCATTTTACACTGATGGGTGAACAGGGACAGCAGGTGTCTTATGGAAACACGTCCTAATGTTTTCCAGCCGTACCGGAGATTCGAACTCCGGACCTCAGTGTGTGAGCTGAGTGCGCTAGCGATCGAGCTACAGGACACCATTATGTATCTCATATAACGAACCCCAGGATTGGCTTTGGGCAAAGAAGTACCTTGACGCTGGTGAAAGGACTCTTGGTCCAGGGAATTGAAGTTATCCTCATATAGATCAAACCTAATTGCTTCCCATGTCCAAATTGTACTGTGCTGTAATGACATCCTTAGGAGCGATGGTATCTTCACTGGTTATAAGCCTAAGTGCTCCAATAGTATTACCCTCTTCTATTTTTCTGCTAATTTGGGCCCTGATTTTTGGGGCATCAGGTGCCCTGTTGTTGACATTTGCCCGGCGGGTGTTTGATGCTCTGGAGGGGAGACGGACGAGGTAGTCATCTCTGGGGAATGCATTTATTGCCCTAATAACAGATGTTGCTAGTGACTTGTCCCTCCTTGGTGGGACAGCCAAACAGGCATTGCCAAATAGCATTAGGTTGTGCCAGGATATATATATATATATATATATATATATATATATATATATATATATATATATATATATATATATATATATATATATATATATATATATATATATATATACCAGGAGTACTACGTCCTGCCAAGTGAGTGTAAAACGAAAGTCTGTATTTGTTTTACATGATGGTAGGATTGCTGGTGTCTTTTTCTGTCTCATAAACATGCAAGATTTCAGGTATGTCTTGTTACTTCTACTTACACTTAGGTCACACTACACATTCATGTACAAGCATATGTATATACACCCACCCTCTGGGTTTTCTTCATTTTCTTACTAGTTCTTGTTCTTATTTCCTCTTATCTCCATGGGGAAGTGGAACAGAATTCTTCCTCCGTAAGCCATGCGTGTCGTAAGAGGCGACTAAATGCCGGGTGCAAGGGGCTAGTAACCCTTCTCCTGTATATATTACTAAATGTAAAAGGAGAAATTTTCGTTTTTCTTTTGGGCCACCCTGCTTCGGTGGGAAACGGCCGACGTGTTGAAAGAAAAGAATATAAGAAAGCCGAAAATATCTATAAGTTAACGTATTCTCTGGCACTGGAGTCACTGTCGCAGGCACATTGCAATAAAGTCTACATTTTCCATTTGCCAGAACATTTGTAAAATAATTGGATTTCATCTAGATGGTATAAGAGCCACTCCACTACCGTTATCTTAGCATAAAACACGAACACTCATCGTTAATGCTCTTCAACGCTCTGCTGCATCTGCAAATTTCTCAACTCTTTGTTTTATCTTTGCTTCCAAATTAACTCTTAAGTTCACTCCAATTTTGCCAATAACATCATAATTGGTGTAGCTGGTGGTGGTAAATTAAAGGCAGTGTTGCGGACCGTATGTGGTGGCGCCTAGTCTAGTGCTCAACCTCAAACTCTTAACAATTATTTATACCTGCCGAGATTAGAAAAAATTACATCGATGAATATTTTGTTTTCTGAATGCCTGTGAGATTATTCTTCAGCATTAAAGTAACTTTACCCTCAGATGATTACAGGATTTTTTTTTTTAACACAACCATTTTCCAACAACATAAAAGAAAATATTCCCCATTACTCGAGCCATTGACATCTTTCCATAAGCGTATGAAAATAAGATTCGATGTCCCACATGACCGCAGCTTCCCCCACCCGTTTTTCAGTGCTGCCACTGTACAACCCACCTCCAGAGCTCAAGTTCGGCTAACCTGTTTTGCCTGAATACCTTCATATATAATTAGCATGCTCACACTCCAACAGCAATATCCGCATTCCTCTAAGCTTATTATAATTTTCTTTCTACTCGTGTTCGCTATGCAGTGAGCTCTGAATGTGGTCACGATGTTGGTCACCATTGCTGGACATATGCTGCTGTGAATGGATCAGTCTGGTAACTGTCCTGGTTGTACGCTCAGTTATAGACATTCAGTAAGTGACCATAGATATTTGGTTAATGGTCAGTCATAGACATTCTTACAGAGGTTATGTACATTCGGTCAATGACTAGTTATAAAAATTCACTAATTTCCAGCAAACAGACGTAAACGGCAACTGTTTGCTCGCCTTTTCGATCACTTAAGACGAAGAGAAACTTAGGTAACTCATTATTTAGAGCCTTACATCAGCATTTGGAAGCCACCCAGGCTATATACACCAGGCTATATACACACCCAGGCTATAAATTAGACATATGTGTCTAATTTATAACTTGTCGGTTCTCTGAACCATTCATCTACACCCTGTCTGACACACCAACATCTTGGGATCTTAATACAAACGAATTCTTCAACACTTGTCCAACCTTTGGACGAAGACCTACTTCGACTAGTGGATGGTACCACTATGACCCCGCCTCCTGCTGCTTCACCTCACCTGACTACAGTATATAAGCCACCTCTACGGACATATGCTGACTTTCTACAAGATTGATGGACTGAACACATCGACTCCAGGCCGAGGGACTGATTACCTCAAAACTCCTACTCTCCTTACACCTTCTACTTTGTATTGGACTGATGAAGCCCCTGTGTGGCGAAACGTTTCCTCAATAAAGATACCCAAGTGTTGCATATGTGTCTAATTTATAACTTGTCGGTTCTCTGAACCATTCATCTACACACCCAGGCTATATACACCAGGCTATATACACACCCAGGCTATATACACCAGGCTATATACACACCCAGGCTATATACACCAGGCTATATACACACCCAGGCTATATACACCAAGAAGTGTAGTCTCTCAGAATATATACATAGGGAGATTTACTTTATTTTAGTGATTATTCGTAGTTAGTTTAATATCTTTATTATGCACCCCATACACATCCTGTGGGCGGTAGTCAAAAGATTACAGAGGTACATAATGGGTCCAGGGACTGAACCCCAAAGTTATGATAGCTGAACTAGTTACAAAGGTAATGAACTCCAGGTAGATCTGGTCACAATCATGGTAATTTACAAAGGTAATGAACCATCTACACTACTATACATGGTTACAATCATGAACAACTTACAATGAGCCACTGACACGTCCACACCCGGTCACAATTGTAATGAGTTATAAGTACAAATATTAAGTGGGTCATACACCCACACGAGCGCGCGCACACACGATCGCGCGCGCACACACACACGAGGGCGCACGCACAGACACACATACACGCACACGAGCATACAAACATACACACACACATTTCTTCAGTCATAGAGTTGTCAGGAAGTGGAATAGTCTAGCAAGTGATGTAGTGGAGGCAGGAACCATACATAGCTTTAAGACGAGGTATGATAAAGCTCATGGAGCAGGGAGAGAGAGGACCTAGTAGTGGTCAGTGAAGAGGCGAGGCCAGGAGCTAAGTCTCGACCCCTGCAACCACAATTAGGTGAGTACACACACACACACTTGGTAATGCTTTATTTACAGTGAGCAAAGTCAGGGTATTTCTCCAGAATGGTCTGTAACTCTCTCCAGGTAATATACCACTGTGGATAAAATACTTTGCCATTTCTTGAACATTTCTGAGTGAGTTTTCTCTAAATTCATTAATTTTATCGCACTCCAGTACATAATGACGCAGGGTGTGACAATAGTCCAACTGACAAAGTTTACATTTCGTTTGGTCTACATCTGGTGGTTGTGATTTAACCTGCCAAAGATACTTGTAACCCAGCCGGAGGCGGGCGGTGGTGACATCAAGGGTCTGCTTATTTTGTTGGATGCACCATAGACATGTGGCTCCTCCTGCATGATGGAATGATGATAGATGGACTGACTGATGTCAATCTCCCTAAGTCTTAAGTCAATAAAGTTCAATTGAAGTTATAGTTACAATTAAAGTGTCTGCCTTAGATACATGGGCGCATTTGAGTGCAAGGAGCATGGGAAACAGTTCTGTTTGAAGGGTAGAGGCCCAGTTATTGATGCGTGCTCCAATTTCTTTATGAGAGCCATCACTCTGTATGACAACAGCAGCACTACCAGCTGCACCAGTGGATTGGTGAACAGAACCATCAACGTAAATAATTTGTGAGTGTTCTGTGTGACTAAGTTATTAATACAGCTTAAGGCATCCTGTTTGGCTCCAAGACGAAGCTTTGGTTGTGATTTAAGAAGAGTTTTAGGGGGAAATGGAGGAATGGTAGTTTGGAATGGGGTAATATCCCATGGAGCGGGGAAGTGCAGCTGTTGCCTTACTAGATATAGATCATGTAGCTGGTTCATGCGGAGGTCGCTTCCAGTTTTTTCTATCCATCTGGAGGGATGTTCACCAGTGCTGAGGAAAGTTTGGAGGGCTTCTGTGCAGGGGTTTGGGCCTGCCTGAGCATATTGACCCCAATGAGGATATTTCTTTCAGTAACACGATCTCTGATGCTTGGAATATCAAGTTCTTTCCGCATATTTAAAATTTTGGCAGTACGAGGATTCTAGGATGATCCGCATGGCTTTGTTCTGCAGTTTTCCAGCCCTCCAACCATCCAGTCAGACACGAGAGCAAGTAGTGGCGCAGCATAATCAACCAAAGATTATTCTTGGCTGTGAACTGGTTATGTGTAGCCTCAATGACCCTCTTGTAGTCGATAGGCTTTAAACCCGATTATCCAGCCTAACCATTTTGCAATTTTGAAGCCACAAACTGTTGTACACAGTAAACAAGGACTCCTTGACCGTGTTGTACACAGTAAACAAGAACTCCTTGACTGTGTTGTACACAGTAAACAAGGACTCCTTGACTGTGTTGTACACAGTAAACAAGGACTCCTTGACTGTGTTGTACACAGTAAACAAGGACTCCTTGACTGTGTTGTACACAGTAAACAAGGACTCCTTGACTGTGTTGTACACAGTAAACAAGGACTCCTTGACTGTGTTGTGCACAGTAAACAAGGACTCCTTGACTGTGTTGTGCACAGTAAACAAGGACTCCTTGACTGTGTTGTACACAGTAAACAAGGACTCCTTGACTGTGTTGTACACAGTAAACAAGGACTCCTTGACTGTGTTGTGCACAGTAAACAAGGACTCCTTGACCGTGTTGTACACAGTAAACAAGGACTCCTTGACTGTGTTGTACACAGTAAACAAGGACTCCTTGACTGTGTTGTGCACAGTAAACAAGGACTCCTTGACCGTGTTGTACACAGTAAACAAGGACTCCTTGACTGTGTTGTACACAGAAAACAAGGACTCCTTGACTGTGTTGTGCACAGTAAACAAGGACTCCTTGACTGTGTTGTGCACAGTAAACAAGGACTCCTTGACTGTGTTGTGCACAGTAAACAAGGACTCCTTGACTGTGTTGTACACAGTAAACAAGGACTCCTTGACTGTGTTTTCCAGTTGACAAAACATCATGTTGGCCACAGTGGTGACTCTGCACTAGACACGACTCGTGTGTATCGCATTGAACGATCAGTAGAGTTACTGTGCTCTTAGTTATTTAGATTTTTTTTTATATAATATAGCTTTGGATTCTTGGGGGAAATCTTTCTTTTTCAATTATTTTAGTTACACTGACAAAGAGATGTCTGTGCAGTACGGTATGTTCTATATATTAAACAGAGTTTGGTACATCAGCAGTGTAATGCCATAATACTATATGATAGTTATATTGTGGGAACACAAAGTAGCTGTATTTTCCTGTTAGGTTCCATCATATTGGATGGGGTTTCATACATAACGTGATGAAATTTGTCAGCATGAATCGAGAGACTTCAGTAGGACGGTGAGAGCCAAGAGACTTCAGTAGGGCGGTGAGAGCCAAGAGACTTCAGTAGGGTTGAGAGCCGAGAGACTTCGGAAGGGCGGTGAAAGCCGAGATAAGATAATGATTTTGTTCGCATTTTTAACCCCGGAGGGTTAGCCACCCAGGATAACGCAAGAAAGTCAGTGCGTCATCGAGGACTGTCTGTCTTATTTCCATTGTGGTCCTCAACCTTGTCCCCCAGGATGCGACCCATACCAGTCGACTAACACCCAGGTACCTATTTGCTGCTGTTAGGTGAAGAGAACAACAGGTGTAAGGAAACGCGTCGAAATGTTTCCACCCCGCCGGGAATCGAACCCGGGCCCTCCGTGTGTAAAGCGAGAGCTTTAGCCACCAGGCCACCAGGCCAAACCTTCCATGTTCTCTAAGCTGCAACTCAAATAGTCGATTAACACCCAGGTGCCTCCTTGCTGCTAAGTGAACAGAAGCAGCAGATCTTCACTCACCCAAGATTTAACCCGCGTCCTTTGATTATGAGCTGAAGACGCTACCACTAAGCTACGAGCCACCACGCTGAAAGAAATTTTATATAAATTTGTTAAATCCGTCATTAAATAATACTGGCGTTTATGTCTTTTGTTTGAATGGCAACTCAAAACAATATGAAGTTCAATAAAGAGAAATTTCAACTACTCAGATACGGAAAACTTGAGGAAATTAAAACTGTATCAGGGTATACAACAAATTCTAACCATACAATAGAGCGAGAAAGTAATGTGAAGAACCTGGGAGTGATAATGACAGAGGAACTCGCCTTCATAGACCACAACAATGTATCTACCGCATCTGCTAAAAAAATGATAGGATGGATAATGAGTACCTTCAAAACTATGGACGCCAAGAACATGACGATTCTCTTCAAATTGCTTGTTCTCTCTAGGCTGAAATACTGCTGTACACTAACTGCCCCCTTCAAAGCAGGAGAAATTGCTGACCTGGAGAGTGCACAAAGAACTTTCACGGCACACATATGTACGATAAGGCACCTAAATTACTGGGAACAGTTGAAGTCCCTTGATTTGTATTCCCTGGAACGCAGGCGAGAAAGATATATGATAATATACACTTGGAAAATCCTAGAGGGACTGGTACCAAACTTGCACACGAAAATCACTCCGTATGAAAGCAAAAGACTCGGCAGGAGATGCAACATTCCCTCAATGAAAAGCAGGGGCGCCACGAGTACACTGAGAGACAACACAATAAGCATCAGGGGCCCAAGACTGTTCAACTGCCTCCCAGCATACATAAGGGGGATTACCAATAGACCCCTGGCTGTCTTCAAGAAGGCACTGGACAAGCACCTAAAGTCAGTACCTGACCAGCCGGGCTGTGGTTCGTACGTCAGTTTGCGTGCGGCCAGCAGTAACAGCTTGGTTGATCAGACCCTGATCCACCACGAGGCCTGGTCTCAGACCGGGCTGCGGGAGCATTGAACCCCGAAACCCTCTCCAGGTAAACTCCAGGTTCTTAATGATGCTATGTTTATTTGAACCTGTTGCAAATTCTTTCCATAACCTTGCCATTGAACACCGACGATTTTTATTGACAAGAGCCTTAATGGTAGTCTCAAACACCTAGGTGGTGTGTGTGTATGTACTCACCTATTTGTGGTTGCAGGGGTCGATTCATAGCTCCTGGCCCCGCCTGTGTGTATGTACTCACCTAATTGTGGTTGCAGGGGTCGAGTCATAGCTCCTGGCTAAGTGTTTGTGTGTGTGAAGGATGGTAGGTTCAAGTATACACATTAATAAAATCGGTAACAACTTTAATGACTAAACAAAGAGACACTACAATTATATACGAAACAGGTATAACATATCTTCAACATTACATTATTTAAATAAACACAAGAGTATATCTTTCACTGCTGACATCCACGCTTCCTTCATAACCGCTGACAGGTTGCTGACTGACTACTGACGAAGTCAAGATTGACTAATGATGAGTTCCTCACTGACTGTTTATGGGTTTCTGACTGTTAATATGTTCCTGTGACTGTTGATGGGTCCCTGACTGACTGTTGATGGGTTCCTGACTGACTGTTGATGGGTTCCTGACTGACTGTTGATGGGTTCCTGACTGACTGTTGATGGGTTCCTGACTGACTGTTGATGGGTTTATAACTGCCTGAGATAAACTTTCTCTTCAACTGCAAATTGAGTTATTCCTGCCACAGAGACTTGTTCCGTAAAGATCTGGAGACTTACTGACTATACTTGTTCTGTGCAGCAAATTGCAGTACCAACCCCACACAGAAATTGCAGTACCAACCCCACACAGAAATTGCAGTACCAACCCCACACAGAAATTAACAATGTGTCTACAGCAAGGCAGGAGCTGTCATCTCACTCTGTGTCTTTTATAACACCTGCGCAACCATTCTTAACTGACTTCACAATTGGTGTTAATGAAAGGTAAAACAAAAAGTAATTACGATATTATTGATTCTTATAAACATTTCCAAATGTCTTCATGTCGTTGTAGACTAGATCTGTCCGAGTTATGGACAACACACGACGTTATTATTTCACGTCATTACTACGCAACTGACGGAGAAGAAAGATGTATGTAGGTTTGTCTGAAACTTCATTAGTTTGTCCCATTAATTTCCTATTCATGATGAAACAAAATTTTGCAATGATTTTAGGCACTCTTTACCGCACTTGTATGATGGTAGAGGCGGGTCTGACCACGAGGTATGATGGTAGAGGTGGGTCTGACCACGAGGTATGATGGTAGAGGTGGGTCTGACCACGAGGTATGATGGTAAAGTGGTCTGACCACGGAGGCATGGTAGAGGTGGGTCTGACCACGAGTTATGATGGTAGAGGTGGGTCTGACCACGAGGTATGATGGTAGAGGCGGGTCTGACCACGAGTTATGATGGTAGAGGCAGGTCTGACCACGAGTTATGATGGTAGAGGTGGGTCTGACCACGAGGTATGATGGTAGAGGCGGGTCTGACCACGAGGTATGATGGTAGAGGTGGGTCTGACCACGAGGTATGATGGTAGAGGAGGTCTGACCACGAGGTATGATGGTAGAGGTGGGTCTGACCACGAGGTATGATGGTAGAGGTGGGTCTGACCACGAGGTATGATGGTAGAGGTGGGTCTGACCACGAGGTATGATGGTAGAGGTGGGTCTGACCACGAGGTATGATGGTAGAGGTGGGTCGACCACGAGGTATAATGGTAGAGGTGGGTCTGACCACGAGGTATGATGGTAGAGGTGGGTCTGACACGAGGATGATGGTAGAGGCGGGTCTGACCACGAGGTATGATGGTAGAGGCGGGTCTGACCACGAGGTATGATGGTAGAGGTGGGTCTGACAACGAGTTATGATGGTAGAGGTGGGTCTGACCACGAGGTATGATGGTAGGGGGGTCTGACCACGAGTTACATGGTAGAGGCAGGTCTGACCACGAGGTATGATGGAGAGGTGGTCTGACCACGAGGTATGATGGTAGAGGCAGGTCTGACCACAGGTATGATGGTAGAGGTGAGGTCTGACCACGAGGTATGATGTGAGAGGCGGGTCTGACCACTGAGGGTTATGATGGTAGAGGTGGGTCTTCAACTCAAGAGTATGCTGCAAGAGCGCCGGTCTGGATCACGAGTTATGATGTAGAGGCAGTCTGCCCACGAAATTGCAGGTAGAGGTGGGTCACCACAGGTAGATGGTAGAGGCAGGGTCTGACCAGGGTATGATGGTAGAGTGGGTCTGACCACGAGGTAATGATGGTAAGGCGGGTCTACCACGAGGTATGATGGTAGAGGCGGTCTGACCACGAGTTGATGGTAGAGTGGGTCTGACCAACGAGTATGGATGGTAGAGGTGGGTCTGACTCACGAGGTATATGGTAAGGCGGTTGACCACGATTATGATGGTAGAGCGGTCTGACCACGAGGTATGATGGTGGGTGGGTCTGACCAATGGTATGATGGAGGGCAGGTCTGACCACGAGTATGTGAGAGGGTCTGA
Source organism: Cherax destructor (assembly GCA_009830355.1). NCBI lineage: Eukaryota > Metazoa > Arthropoda > Malacostraca > Decapoda > Parastacidae > Cherax > Cherax destructor. Next base: position 4,000 of record WNWK01008888.1, on the reverse strand, counting down.
CCACGAGTATGATGGTAGAGGCAGGTCTGACCACGAGGTATGATGGTAGAGGTGGTCTGACCACGAGGTATGATGTAGAGGGGTCTGACCAGGGAGTTATGATGGTAGAGGTGGGTCTGACCACGAGTTATGATGGTAGAGTGGGTCTGACCAGAGGATGATGGTAGAGGTGGGTCTGACCACGAGTTGATGTAGAGGTGGGTCTGACCACGAGGTATGATGGTAGAGGCAGGTCTGACCACGAGGTATGATGGTAGAGGAGGGTCTGACCACGAGGTATGATGGTAGAGGGGGTCTGACCACGAGGTATGATGGTAGAGGTGGGTCTGACTACGAGGTATGATGGTAGAGGTGGGTCTGACCACGAGGTATGATGGTAGAGGTGGGTCTGACCACGAGGTATGTGGTAGAGGCGGGTCTGACCACGAGGTATGATGGAAGAGGTGGGTCTGACCACGAGGTATGATGGTAGAGGCGGTCTGACCACGAGGTATGATGGTAGAGGCGGATCTGACCACGAGGTATGATGGTAGAGGGGTCTGACCACGAGGTATGATGGTAGAGGTGGGTCTGACCACGAGGTATGATGGTAGAGGCAGGTCTGACCACGAGGTATGATGGTAGAGGCGGGTCTGACCACGAGGTATGATGGTAGAGGTGGGTCTGACCACGAGGTATGATGGTAGAGGTGGGTCTGACCACGAGGTATGATGGTAGAGGTGGGTCTGACCACGAGGTATGATGGTAGAGGCGGGTCCGACCACGAGTTATGATGGTAGAGGTGGGTCTGACCACGAGGTATGATGGTAGAGGTGGTTCTGACCACGAGGTATGATGATAGAGGCAGGTCTGACCACGAGGTATGATGGTAGAGGTGGGTCTGACCACGAGGTATGATGGTAGAGGTGGTTCTGACCACGAGGTATGATGGTAGAGGTGGGTCTGACCACGAGGTATGATGGTAGAGGCGGGTCTGACCACGAGGTATGATGGTAGAGGTGGGTCTGACCACGAGGTATGATGGTAGAGGCGGGTCTGACCACGAGGTATGATGGTAGAGGCGGGTCTGACCACGAGGTATGATGGTAGAGGCGGGTCTGACCACGAGGTATGATGGTAGAGGTGGGTCTGACCACGAGTATGATGGTAGAGGTGGGTCTGACCACGAGGTATATGGTAGAGGTGGGTCTAACCACGAGTATGATGGTAGAGGCGGTCTGACCAAGAGTATGATGGTAGAGGTGGGTTTGAACACGAGGTATGATGGTAGAGGTGGGTCTGACCACGAGGTATGATGGTAGAGGTGGGTCTGACCACGAGGTATGATGGTAGAGGTGGGTCTGACCACGAGGTATGATGGTAGAGGTTGGTCTGACCACGAGGTATGATGGTAGAGGCGGGTCTGACCACGAGGTATGATGGTAGAGGTGGGTCTGACCACGAGGTATGATGGTAGAGATGGGTCTCACCACGAGGTATAATGGTAGAGGTGGGTCTCACCACGAGGTATGATGGTAGAGGTGGGTCTCACCACGAGGTATGATGGTAGAGGTGGGTCTGACCACGAGGTATGATGATAGAGGCGGGTCTGACCACGAGGTATGATGGTAGAGGTGGGTCTCACCACGTGGTATGATGGTAGAGGTGGGTCTCACCACGAGGTATGATGGTAGAGGTGGGTCTCACCACGAGGTATGATGGTAGAGGCGGGACTGACCACGAGGTATGATGGTAGAGGCGGGTCTGACCACGAGGTATGATGGTAGAGTTGGGTCTGACCACGAGGTATGATGGTAGAGGTGGGTTTGACCACGAAGTATGATGGTAGAGGTAGGTCTGACCACGAGGTATGATGGTAAAGGCGGGTCTGACCACGAGGTATGATGGTAGAGGCGGGTCTCACAACGGGGTATGATGGTAGAAGCGGGTCTGACCACGAGGTATGATGGTAGAGGTGGGTCTGACCACGAGGTATGATGGTAGAGATGGGTCTGACTACGAGGTATGAAGGTAGAGGCGGGTCTGACCACGAGGTATGTTGGTAGAGGCGAGTCTGACCACGAGGTATGATTGTAGAGGTGGGTTTGAACACGAGGTATGATGGAAGAGGTGGGTCTCACCACGAGGTATTATGGTAGAGGTGGGTCTGACCAAGAGGTATGATGGTAGAGGTGTGTCTCACCACGAGGTATGATGGTAGAGGTGGGTCTGACCACGAGGTATGATGGTAGAGGTGGGTCTCACCACGAGGTATGATGGTAGAGGCGGGACTGACCACGAGGTATGATGGTAGAGGCGGGTCTGACCACGAGGTATGATGGTAGAGTTGGGTCTGACCACGAGGTATGATGGTAGAGGTTGGTCTGACCACGAGGTATGATGGTAGAGGTAGGTCTGACCACGAGGTATGATGGTAGAGGCGGGTCTGACCACGAGGTATGATGGTAGAGGCGGGTTTGACCACGAGGTATGATGGTAGAAGCGGGTCTGACCACGAGGTATGATGGTAGAGCTGGGTCTGACCACGAGGTATGATGGTAGAGATGGGTCTGACTACGAGGTATGAAGGTAGAGGCGGGTCTGACCACGAGGTATGTTGGTAGAGGCGAGTCTGACCACGAGGTATGATTGTAGAGGTGGGTTTGAACATGAGGTATGATGGAAGAGGTGGGTCTCACCACGAGGTATGATGGTAGAGGTGGGTCTGACCACGAGGTATGATGGTAGAGGTGGGTCTCACCACGAGGTATGATGGTAGAGGCGGGACTGACCACGAGGTATGATGGTAGAGGTGGGTCTGACCACGAGGTATGATGGTAGAGGCGGGTCTGACCACGAGGTATGATGGGAGGCGGGTCTGACCACGAGGTATGATGGTAGAGGTGGGTCTGACCACAAGGTATGATGGTAGAGGTGGGTCTGACCACGAGGTATGATGGTAGATGTGGGTCTGACCACGAGGTATGATGGTAGAGGCGGGTCTGACCACGAGGTATGATCGTAGAGGCGGGTCTGACCACGAGGTATGATCGTAGAGGTGGGTCTGACCACGAGGTACTCACTTAATTTTACTCACCTAATTGTGGTTGCAGGGGTCGAGACTCAGCTCCTGGCCCCGCCTCTTCGCTGTCCGCTACTGGGTCTCTGCTCTCCCTGCTCCATGAGCTTTATCATACTTTGTCTTAAAACTATGTATGGTTCCTGCCTCCACTATATCTTTCTCTAGACTATTCCACTTCCTGACTACTCTGTGGCTGAAGAAATGCTTCCTAACATCCCTTTGACTCATCTGAGTCTTCAGCTTCCAGTTGTGTCCCCTTGTTTCTGTGTTCCCTCTCTGGAACATCCTGTCACTATCTACCTTGTCGATTCCCCGCAGTATTTTGTATGTCGTTATCATGTCTCCTCTGACTCTTCTCTCCTCCAGTGTTGTTAGTCCTATTTCCCTCAACCTTTCTTCATAGGACAGACCCCTGAGTTGTGGAACTAACCTTGTCGCAAACCTTTGCACTTTCTCTAGTTTCTTTACGTGCTTGACCAGGTGTGGGTTCCAGACTGGTGCTGCATATTCTAGTATGGGCCTGACGTACACGGTGTACAGTGTCTTGAACGATTCCTTGTTAAGGTAACGGAACGCTAATCTTAGGTTTGCCAGTCGCCCATATGCTGCCGCAGTTATCTGGTAGATGTGTGCCTCTGGAGACGTGCTTGGCGTTATACTCACCCCAAGGTCTTTCTCCTTTGTCGAGGTTTGTAGCCTTTGTCCGCCTAGCCTGTACTCTGTCAGCGGTCTTCTTTGCCATTCTCCGATCTTCATGACTTTGCATTTGGTGGGATTGAATTCGAGAAGCCTGTTGCTAGACCAGATGTCAAGCTTGTTCAGGTCTGTTTGAAGTCCTGTTTGGTCCTCTTCCGATGTGATTCTCCTCATTAATTTCACATCATCTGCGAACAGAGACACTTCTGAGTCTATCCCGTCCGTCATGTCATTTACATATAC